>PVLD010003509.1:0-141322 GCA_004027595.1 Dinomys branickii | reverse complement strand
GCACAAGCACCTGCCATCTAACCTGCACATGGCTCCAGAAGTGATCTCTGGGTATCTCTGGGTATCATCCATTAACCCCAACACACAGGGCACAAAGGCACACAAGCATCTCTCTTTCTCTCTCTCTCTCCCTCTCTCCCTCCCTCCCTCCCTCTCTCTCTCTCTCTCTCTCTCTCTCTCTCTCTCTCTCTCTCTCTCTGTCTCTCTCTCTCTCTCTCTCTCTGTCTCTCTCTCTCTCTCTCTCACACACACACACACACACACACACACACACAAGGGATAACGGCTGCCATCTTGAAGTGCTCAGCAGATGCAGCCCAGACTACTCCAACTGGAGATCATGAATTTTAAAGAGGTTTGACACTGGAAGAGAGGGATTCGAGCAAAAATAAATGAAGTGGCTAGAGATCAGAAGCAAGACTGTAAAGAAGCGTATCAGTTTACTTGCAGATGTCTGAGCAAACACTTCACCTTTAGGGTAGATCACAGGGACCACAAGCATGTAATGCGAGCTATGGATCCAAATACTGGAGAAAGACAAACCTTGAAGAGGGAGAGCCTAAGTCAAAAGGTTGAGTCACAACATATCGTTCATCACAGTAGTTCAGAATGGGAAGGTTTTTCAAAAGTAATCACCCAAACTTTGTCTTTACTAGCTATGTAGTTTCCAGGGGGAAGGTTTTGTGCTATTTTTACTATACAAAGAAATTTTTCTTAAAAAAGCACTACCTTATGACATAGTTCCAGTCTGCTGTCCTTTGCCTCTGCATGACACATGCAACTATTTTCAAGGTAACCATTCCAGTCAAATGTCCTGAGGGTCATTTCACCCATATACAGCTACAGTGGCTGATGGCGTCTTCTACCTCCTGCAGCACCCAGAAGCTCCCTAAGTCCAGCATAAGCTGTCCTAAGAAAGGGGTGGGTGCCTGTGTTAACCATGAGCACAGGTGCTGTTGTGAAAGAAACAGCAAACAGCTTGTCTCCGTTTAAAAAGAAAATGCAGTGTTTCATATTTTGTAATTACAGAAGTATTGTTTTAGTTACTTTTCTTGTTGTTGAGACAAAATACCCAACACCCAAAGTTAAAGGGAGAAAGGTTATTTAGCTCATGGTGTATAGAAGTTTTGCTCCATAATCAGCTGGCTCCACCGCAGGATGGCACATGAAAGAGGGGCAACAGCTCCAGGTGGTGGAAGACAGCAGAACAAACACGGAAAGACAAGACTTTTTCTGTCTCATGCATTGTATGCAAGCAGCCTGCGCTAGGGCGGGTGTAGCACTCCCATTCTTAATCCCAGGACCTGGACCACGAACCAAGCACAGACTCTAGATTCAGCCACTTCTGAAACGTCCACTCCCCATGACTGCATGAGGCCTTGGGTGGACATCTAGACACAAACCATAACAAGTACTGATGGTGACTAATTATGGATTATTTCTACTTCCTCCTTTGGAAGGCAGAAAGGGTTCCCTAGCCACGGTTATCAGAATACATTTGATCAAATGTATTTGATACAATATATTTGATAGTATTTGATCAAATGAAGGACGTACTACAAAACTGTGACCTCAATAGAAAAAAATGATTTCATTTCTTACCAATTAGGGAATTGCAGAGCATGAAGAGGAAAGGAAAATATTTATCCTTTGAATACAAGGTTATGATTGAGTTTAGCAGGACAGTGAAAAGCCTCTACCATCTTTTGCTAGCTCTATAAATCCTTTTGTAACTCTCTAAACGCTTTGAACTGTCAATCAACAGTCTGGTTCTCTCTGATGGGAGTTGAGAGGTGGTCAGCTGCAGGCCAAGATGAAAATACAAGGAGTATGAAGTCTATCAAAAATACTTGTATACTAGAGAGAGATAAGCCAACATTCAAGGGATGGGGGTGAACCTAGCAAAAGTCAAAAAGCAGCAAACATTCCGCGAGGCGTACAGTAGTACCAGTACACATGCCAGAGCCTTTTGTTCAGGTTACCCAGTACCAACACACGTGCCAGAACAATTCCCTTGGTCTAAAGCAGACCACTCCCACCTACTCATGTCTACAGTTTGTCCTGTGGAGGTGCAGTTGATTTACCACCCAAGGGTGCCAGCTTTGCATTCACTAACTGGCTCATGTCAGCATGCATGACCACAGGTACATGTTTCTGCTCCTGGGATTATTCTTCACACTATTTCTTCATTACTTAGTGGGGTAAAAAAAACCCTTGCCATGTCTTCCTTATAATTTGTTATCTACTTTTCAAATCACCATAACAGTTTTTGCCCATCAAGACATGTGGTATGTGCCCTTACAGATTCTACGTTTATTTTTCATTTCCACTGGAGAACACTGAGTAAGTGATTTCCACACGGGGGCAACAGTGATGGGAAACCTGGCTTCTAGTACTTTGCAATGCCTGCAGCTGGGGGATGGGTGTGTTCTCTGCTGGGTGACAAGAGAAAGAATCTGCTCTGGTTTTGTTTATTTTCCTGTCTATGCAGATCCTAAATCAATCAACAATTGTATGCCCATTGGAAAAAAACATTTTCAGTAGTTAGACCAGTGAGCTGGGTGTTTGCATGTTCATTCTCGGCATACTGCTGAAGTCAAAGCTCTGTCTGTCTGTGAATCTCTGCGTTACTAAGTTGGAAAGGCCTTGTCTTCTTACTGTGAGATGTTGAGATGCTTACTTATTTCTGGAGACCATTAATAAATTATATAGTCTCCTAAATTAAAGCCGCTCTGTTTTCATAATGTTTAAAGAGAAATTCCTAAATGTCACAGGAAAAATTAATCTTTTAACATCTTAAATATATTAGATTAAAAGTAAAAAGTCAGAAGGCTAAAATTCCAAGTTTACATAATTAAGGTAAATCTTCCCAATTGAATGAGCATAATATTTGTGGTTTAAAAATATAACTATCTTTCCTCATATGTGTCACTGTTCATTACAAAACAAATGTGTGTTATTTAATGAGTTTGTGTTTCCTAAATTTATACAGCTCTAACATGCTAACAGTACATCTACATAATGTTCAGGATTATGACAAATATAAAGTTGTATCCACTGAATCCTACTTACATAATTTATAATCAACTGTACTTATATAATTCATATAACCTGTAATTATGCCTTGTAAAATATTACCTTAAACATGAGTTTAAGATTTAGGTAACCTAAAACCTTTTACTAATATGAGTGTAAGGTATTTAATGGAAAATTATGAGATATTCTGAAAATTTCAGAGTAAGATGACAAGAATACTGAAGGGTTAACTGCTAGGCATAATATCAAACTTGGATACTTTTTATATGGTAGAGAAAAGTTATGTCCTCGTAATGGTATTCACCACATTTAGTTTTGCCCCTGTACGTGGGTGGGAAAGGTATGTATGTAACTGTAACAACTTCTGTTTTGTGTGTCATTTAATTTTGAGTAATTACAATTGTATTACTAGATATAATGACAGAGGAAAAATATATGTGCTTTTCCTCCTAAGAACAAAGAGTTTGAGAATTACTTGTCTACACACAAAGTATTGAGGAACCTAAACATGTTTCATTTATGTAGTTTATAAAATAGATTATAATTATCAATATTTGTTGTTTTAAAAACTAAAACAGAAACTTTAAAAAAATTAATGTGCAGAAAATAGCAATAATTCAGTGGACATTATTAACATGAATTACATGATATTTTTCACAAATTCTTATGAGAAAAATGGCACCCCTTCACATTTTTATAAAAATGTCTTCAACATTTGGCTTAACAAGACAACTGATAGATTTTCAAATTTGCATCTTCAGTGTATCTTTGGGAACCTGTAGCCTCTGGAAAACTACATATCTTGTTATCATCAAGAAAATAACTTTGACCTCATTGGTTTACCTGAAAATATTTCAGAATCCCCCAGGGTTCTCTGGGACATACTTTGTCCTAAACTAAATTGTCAGTTTGTCCCACAGTATGAAAAATCACAATGAAAACTACACTTGGAGAATGAATTTTGCCCTGGTTTAAAATTACTGTATCTTAAAAAAAGCTACAAAATGTCTTAACATTTCAGAAAATATTATGCAGTATTGATGGGTTTGCTTCATTGGTTTA
Source organism: Dinomys branickii (assembly GCA_004027595.1). Classification (NCBI taxonomy): domain Eukaryota; kingdom Metazoa; phylum Chordata; class Mammalia; order Rodentia; family Dinomyidae; genus Dinomys; species Dinomys branickii. Next base: position 137,224 of record PVLD010003509.1, on the reverse strand, counting down.
TTGATTATACTTGACTCACAATAGAATGCCTTCACTCACAGGGTAATGCCTTCATCCATGATAAAATGAATTGACTTACCATACGAAAATATACTCCATAAGTGCATATCCTGTCCTTCTATCTAACCTGCCCATGTAACAGAGATTCTGGGTCTTACCTGAATAATTTTTCTGTGCTTCATGACTTTAGCCCTTTCATTATTTAAGAAAAAATACAATGTTTTCTCTCTTAAGGAAGAGCTCAGGTTCTTTATAATTCTGAACCATCTATGCTTGTATTTTAAATTTATTTTGTTACTTTGACAAGCAAATTTTGTCTTTTCACTCACCCATGATCCTATATTCGTCTAGTACTCAAATACCATCTAGAAAGCCTTAATTTTGCCTCCCCAAATCAGACTCATAATGTAGAAAAAAGAAAGTAAAATCTCAGAATATTTTCTCAACCTAAAAGCATTGGATTTCCCAAAGGGTCCTGGAAAGTCACCAAAGTTTTTTTTTTTCACCTTAGAAATAGAAAGGTGCTGGAAATAGGTTTGTTTAAAGTGCTGTTGTTTTTTAAGAGTTGCATAGGAAGGATCTGCAGATCTGAAGACCTTGTAGTCTCTCTCTCCTAGGACAGGTTGTGTTTGTAAAGTGTTATTAACATAAACGTTTCAGAATGTGCATGCTGAATGGAAAGTGCTGGGAGGTTTCACAGTGCCCTTTCTGACCCATGTGCAGTTGCTTTCAGGAGAAACACCACGTCAGCTAATGCAGAATATTACATTTTATTTCCTGTCCTAATAATAAACAAAGGACCATCTTAGAAACTTTTGGAAAAATACTAAAAAATTATAAGCACTCTATAAACTAATGACATTTTAAATATTTACCTCTGAGGTATAGGTTTCTTAAAATACTTAAAATACATTAATGACCCAGTCAAGACTTCTTGGACTTTTTAATAAAGTCAAACATTTGATCCAGGATCCCACAAAAGAATTAATTACGAGGACTGGGGAAGAAAATTTTGTTTTGGTTATTTGTTTACATACTTAATGTTATATTTTATTTTCTGTACATATTAAAAAATCTTTTATTCTTATTAAGTTTTTATTATGTACAAAACATGTAGTAGATTTTACTTTTCTATACTCAAATGAAACCTTTTATAATAATACCCAATTTTTATTGACATTCCCAGTAGGAATTCAGACATTCTTACTAAGTTCCTTTTTATGGCAATGTGAGTCTTCACAGATTCAATTAAAATCCGTCCTTTTTCCTGAAAATAATTGGGCAAATGAACTGTACAAGAAAGGTTTATCTGAAATGTCTGAGAATGATTCTTGGATAATCAGGTCTGCCATATTGCTCCACGAACAGGAGCTGATTTTGCACATGTTCAAAGAACACTCCCAGGCTAGCTTACACGTTGCCTGGTTAAAGGTTCCAGCCATAAAGACGGAAAGTCAGGTCAGTTACTGGCACCTTAAGAGCCTTTATAGATTTTCAGGACTTTAAGAGATGAGTTCACGTGTAGGTTATCTGGCAGAGGGAGTTTTAAACTTAGTTTTGCAGTCATAAAATAGCAAATAAGGAGGCTTTCAACAATCCAATCAACATTTGTTGTGAGAAGTTTCAGAAATAATTTTGTGGCTTTAATGGTAACTCACATCAGGTGGCTCTAGATGTATAAAGTCAAGGAGGGCTGTCTAGTAAATTAACATTCCTGCCACACCTATGTAAGTAATTAGGAAAAACCTAATGAGACTAGTGTTTTTTGTGATCATTAATAATTTTTGAGAATATTATAACCATAAATTGGGGGGGTGGGGATACAGCACAGTGGTGCAGTGCCTGCCTAGCAAGCATGAGGTCCTGAATTCGATTCTAGGTACCCACAAAAAAATCATAAATCAGAAGAGACACTCATGAAAAACTCTGAAAGTCTTTGATATAGAAACAGGAGAGGATTCCTGAGTGTTTGTGAGACACTGCACTTGTCAAGCACAGTCTATTATATGATTCCATAGGTACGGCCATTCACTGGGATTAAACTATTTTATAACTTTAACAATAATGCAAATTAGTCATATTGCTAGAGATACAGTTAGACTTTGCCCCTTAGAAATGTGAATGGTGCTCCCCACACACACCCCTGATGCAAGCCAGTTCTGCATTTACTTTCAAACACATTTCAGCATTCCTGCTTGCCTAGGGGTGGTTGTGCTTTGGATTCTCCTTTGAACAAGTTTCTAACATCTTACTGGTTTCCTCAAAGATTAACACGTTAAATAACATCTTCAACATGCATTCATTTTATATTTTTATGAGATGTGTGACTCTCCTTCTTAAAAGTTATACTTTGAACAATTTAAAGAAGTTGGTATTGGAATTGTTCCAGATTTTGAAAAAGAATAAATAGGAATGCAAGCCAACTACAATCCAGGATTATGTGTCAACTTTACTGTCTGTACAAATTACTTCCAAATGATACAACAGAAAAAGTGTGTACATGGGAGCAGAGAAGAGAAGGAAGAAAATAGACATGTGAGATGAAGAGTTCACAGCACAGCTGAGAGTGTAGTCCAGTGGTAGACTGCATGCTAGATCTATGTGTGGCCCTGGGTTTTGTCTCCAGCACCAATTTAAAAAAATGTTTAGAGTCGGTGGAGCTATCAAGGTGGAGGATACAAGGCTGTTTAATACAGTCTTCTCTCAACTATGTTTTAGGCTGAATTTTTAAAAAATAAAAATGAAGCAGAATACCAGAAAAGAAATTTGCATGTATTTAAAAAGTATTATGGGCTTACCAGAAGTTTTAGAATGAGAGAACATGAAGGCTGCCAATAAATATGCACTGTGTTCCTCAGAAGTGTGGCCAACTCACCACTCCTAGGCCCTCTTTTGCACATGCTTTAATAAAAGGGTAGTGAAATTCACTTCATGACCATAAGTTAATTGTCATCTTAGAGTCCTGTCAGGAGCCAGAAGGTGACTATCTGAAACTTGGAATGCTTACATCACATATGGCAAGAGAAGAGGATCAAGTCCTGCTCCTGGTGTGTGCGCACCCCGTAACAGGACCACACTGCCCAGTTTCCCTGAGGCCAACTACAGCCACCATGGTTCTGACTCCTCTGGGGACACTTGCTTGCCAAGCGGAGTAAGCTCTCCCTGCACACTGCCATGCAACACTTCACGATGCCTCGTTTGGCCACAGGACATGATGGCCAACAGGACAGAACTGAAGAGGTCACTGGCTGGCTATGAAGGCTGATGGAAATTATAATAAGAGATGGTGAGGAGGACAGGGCATATGGAACTGTACTGTTGTAAAGTTTTAAGATCAGAGAGAAATGCATTCATGGGTCAGACAGTGAGCATTTTAATTTTAGTTCAAGTTGTTAGGTGGAAATGTTTTGCTTATAAGCATAAGATAACCACTAAAGCACAAGAGAGTACCAGCATGCATGTGAAAACAAAGAGATATTCCTATAAATTACAGACAACTTGAAATATGGCCCTTGAGCCACCAACTTTCCTGTAGTACATATATAGTCATTATAATTACAGATTATTTTTCCTCTGTGGTACAACAATAGGAATCTCGAGGGAAAAGAAGAGCATTTTACTGCTGCTTTCACCAAAAAAAACTTATCTGAACTAAAGGCATTTAAAATTACTTCACTCAGCAAGGTTTTGTTCTTGGAAGTTTCTTTTTGTTTCAATTCAAATATAGTGCATGGCATTGGAATTGCAAATTGCTCTCATTGTAGTTACTGGAAATGGAAAAACACAAGAGATTTGATCAAGAAATATGAGCACCTTTACAGCAACAAAGTAAATGAGAGAATATTGTTCACATAATTTATTCAGAGGTATCCCACAGTCTAAAGTGGGAAAGGGAAATTTATACAAAATACCTACAACCAAAAATATAGAAAAAACTAGGCAAAAGAAAAAAGAAAAGGACTGCAGTATCCATAAGGAGGTATTTTCAGGCAAAAATTTAAGAAAGGTATTTGCAATGATGATGATTAGTGAAGATGGTTTTCTTCCTAAGACACATATAGGGAACACAAGAAATCTTTATTGCCATCTGGTTTGCAAATGGTCTTTTTGCCGAATCACTGCTACTTCTAAAGTCAGCTAAAATGCCTTCAAACTATTTTTAATGCCTTCTTAAGGCAGAAAGGGCTTTAATTTATTTTAAGATATTTTAAGCATATTAACCTCAAGAGTGAACTTGAAGATTTTCCATTAAATTCACAGTTCATCAGCTTACTGTAGACGTATTATAATGCCCCTGCCAATATCTAGCCTTCTTTATGAAGGCAACAGGAGATAGAAAATGATAATGTCATGTTATAAAAAAATGAACGAACTACAAATCTGTATTTGCTGTCTTTCACCAATCATTATTGCTAGGATTTGTGCCCAGCTTTGGGTTAGTAGAGGAGGGAAGCGACATTTGTCATTTATGTCATTTTTGACAAAGCCACCAGTGAATAAGTATTTTTTGGATGCCTGAAGTAATATGCAGATAATGTATTTGGAGGCTACAACAACTTAATGATGTCCCACAAAGGACCGTTTCATGCTTTAAAGGAGCTCTGAGGAAGTAAAGGCGGGAAGCCTGCAGGATTGCGGAGACTGCAGGAAAAATGGAACCCTTGTTACTGGACTTCGTCCCCTCTTCTCCACCATATTATGCTATCCGGAACATGTGTTTTGATATAATTTCAAGATATTGCCCCTGAAATTGTGGCTAGCAGCTTAAGGAATCTGACTGCTTCACAAAAGGCAGGGGAGGGCTTTTCAGGGTCATTTGGTGAGCTCTTCCGCCTCCAGGCTTCCTCGCACCCGGCCTGTCACCCAGCCTGGTGATTCTCCATGCTGAATACACAGCAGCTGCTCTTTCTGTTGGGTCTTCTTCTGCATCAGAAGTAAGTCCCTTCCCCTTCCTCTACCATCTCCGGACCTCCGCCGGAACGCCTGGAGTGTCCTACCGTCGCTTTTCCTGCTCAGCCACACCACACTCATTGGAGAGACTGAACCCGTGTACCCGGGGCCACACTGAGGGTCAGGGAAGAAGGGCACTATGACTTCTCTGTACATAAAGTTGGAGTCTATTGGAAATAGTAGCTTTATAGACAATTTTGTAAAGCAAAGAAACACATGTCACATGACTGGTTGCATTATAGCTAAGAAAACTATGTTAGAAAAAGACGCTTTTTCTCTTCTAGGCAGACAGTGAAAGGTGCAGTTTTGCTCACTCACAGTGGGCTACTTAATGTTAAAAAGAACACAGAAACCATGCTGTATTTACAAACTTCAAAGGAAATTAGCTATTTGCACTCTTACCTGTAAAAGAGGAGAGAACGTTTCCTTTTTGACCTTTATGCTCAAATTACCTACGTAGAAGATTAAATTCGTCTATACTGTCAGTGTAATCAATTCAGTGTTTAGAACAGCAATGGAAAAATATCAAGACTAACTTTAAAGCAGTTTTTACTGTGTAAGAACTGAAACGGGGTGAAAAGTTTAAAACAGTAAAAGGTATGAGCATATTATTACTTGTGTTCAGAAATTAATTTTTCATTTGTTCTAGCAAGAAAAAAATTGTGTTACCATAAAGATAGTATATATATATAGCCAGTTCTACTGAGATCACATGGCTTGAGTGGGCAAGATTTCCACATCTGGTCTCTCATCTACTAAACTTTTTCCTGCATATAGACATGTTTCTTTAGGTGTTGGTGTCCCTGGATGGAGAGGATTAGCACTGAGCTTCACACGGAAGACCAGACAGCAGAGAAAACCAGCTTTAACCTGTCAGTTGGAGAGGTGAATTAACTGAGCGTGAGGAGGTGGCTCACCAACATGCTCAGTCACTAAGTCGCAGTGTCCTTATTGGTGAAAACAGGTAAGTAGGTTTGAACTGCAATATCCTCTTGGCAGGTCTCATGTGGGACCTGACACACACAAGGAACTGAGGAAGAAGAAATAATTGAGGAGCTAAAACTGTTTACTTTCCCTTAACTTCTGACCTGCGCCGGTTCCCCCCTCTCTAGGCAACCTGGTGGCCCCGCTCCCTGGAGGTCACCTTACTGATGTGCAACTTGGTGTGGACACCCGCTGAGCATAGCACACTGCAGCCCAGAACTCCTGGACCCAAGTACTCCTCCCGGGCAGCCTCCTGAGCACCTGGGACTACAGGCTTGGGCCACCACACCTGGCTTTCCCTTAACTTCTGACAAACTGGAGAGGCCATATGTTTATCAACTCTGTCTTGGAGTTAACATTTATTCACAGGCTATATATGTAGAAAAACTACTATCTTGGTTTAAACCCAGTATAACCAGTTAAAAGACTGCCTAGATACTAATTAAACAGAAATCAGTATCATCCTCTATTTGGTGCTTTTCCTGCTGTTTTTCTGTCTTCCTAAACCCAGATGATAAATGATCACTCTCCCTCTCCTAACCCAGATGATAAATGATCACTCTCCCTCTCCTAAACCTTCAGTAGCTCCCACTGACACATGAACTAATTAGGGTCCTTACCTTGCATTCATAGCCTTCAGCTTGACACAAACCTGTATTTCCTTTTATTCCCAATATCTCTCCCACATACACCAGGTTTCAGTTAACTCAGATCATGCTTCACACCATACGTGCTGCTAGCATTTTTGGTGTTGTTCCTTCTGTGCAGCACTGATAATGTTCTTGCCTCCTCTACATGGCCTTCAAGGCTCAGCTCCAGCGGTACAGCCACCTCGAAGGCAGAAATGAATTCCCCTGAGTAGTGCCAGCGAAATATGACTGTGTCCAGACATCTGTCACACCCTAGATTTTAAACTCTCAGAATGGATGAAATCTCCTTTACTATTTTTATATCTTCTACTGTCCCGCCAACTGCCTAGAGGTATATTTTTTAATGTCTATATATTTTTCTCCTATAAAGTCCTTAGGGCGACAAGCTATTTCTTAGGGTAAAGACCCAGGTTTTGTTATTTGTATGCTTTATAGTATTTAGAAATTACTTAATAAATACTTAATAAAAATTTGTTAATTGAATAGAAATTACAATTTTTTCCCTAAAAACACAAGTAGGGCTTTGTCGATATAAGTGGAGGACAGTTGCTTAGGATAAACACACCCTGCAAATGCTACAGTGGCTGGAAATAATGAAGGGTCTTATCTGTGATGCTCCTGGAGAGGTTTTTAAAAATTTATTTACTTAGAGGAGAGGTTAGGCAAAGTGGTAACTTGGGTTCACAACCTTTAAGAGAAATACATAGGAAAATAAATCTGGTTCCTACCAACAGGCACAATACATGTATAATACTAAGGAGACATAGCGCAGCCTTTTCTGAACCTGGAACGTCCTATCACACGCATGTCAGGCACTGGCGGCAGCGATGAGCACCTGGTGGGAGGGGCCTTCAAGTGAAGGTTGTCCTGCCCTTCTGAGAACCACCACAACACAGATCCCTCTGTTCTGTGTGATCTCAGAATTCAGTCATTTTTGTGGCTTAGCAAATCCATTCCTGGCAATCTGTTCTTCAGAAACGCTAGCCAGGCGTATAAAAGCCTAGTACATTGCAGTTAATCCCAGCATTATTAGAAAAGGGGAAAAGGTAAAAAACCTCTCAATGTTTACAAATGGAGCAAGGAGAAATCAATGACACTAGGGCAGGAGGCTAGGACTGGGGCAAAAACCAGTAAGAGAACCGAGCATAACCTCTCAAAGTTATGGAGACCCAGAGAACATACGCACAAGGCAGGATTCAGCATGAGCGCAGTTCCTGAGAACTATGGGTGGCTCGGTGCAAGCAGTGGGATTTTCAACCCTTCATTCACATCTGGAACAAAAGCAAGTCTTCAACAGGACAGTTTGAATCTAGGATGGGTCCAAATTGTTCCAAATGCTTTAGTGGCATGAGGGAGAAGCCAATCTAGGAATTTCAGATACAAAAGCACCTTTCCCTTACCCTCATGGCTGCTGTGAATCGGCTCACCGGCCCAGCCTGTTCTCACTCTGCAGAGCAGACTTCCTTTTCCACCTCACTAAATGTACATTTCCACTACCTTTTCTGTGTGTCTTATCCAGTTCTTTGTGTAGGACACCAAGAACCTGTAAAGAATTTCCCTAGGACCCATCAGCTGGTAACAGTGCGGCAGAGTGAATACTTGGCGGGTCTGGTAAAGAATGAGGTTTTGACAGGTACCTGCTTAGATCCAGATTGTTGAATACTTTATGCACCTCATTTTCCCAAGAATATCTTGCATACATGCATGTTTAACTTACATTTATAATGACACATACACATGTATGCTCATCTATGTATGCATATGTGTGTATAAATGTTTAGAAATGGTTTTATGTAAAATATATAAGGTGTGCATGTACATATATATATCTATAGAATTTTTATATCATAGATTAAAAAGTATGCAAAGGAAAAATTTTTGAATAATTTACTTCTTGGGATTGCTTTAAAAGAAAAACATACTTTTACTTCATTTGCTTAGAAATACAAAAAAGTTTCAAGACTTCAAATCTGTGATGTCCATTTAGTATCTGTTTTCATTTATGAATCAGACTGATAATTTACCTCATGCCTGACCCTGGGGAATGCTATTCTTCTGACTCCATTGTGGACTTTGCTGTTTCCAGATGGCTCAAAATGAGGTTCTGTTGTGTAACCTTTTAGAAGAACTGCCCTCTCTCCATCTCTGGAAACAGCAGCAGGTTCCCCAGTCCATTCCTATCCCTTCTTCACACTTGCCTGGGGCCCTGAGAGCCACAGAGAAGAGAGTCTCAATCGCACGCGTGCTTGGACCTTATCTCCTCAGAACATTCTCTGGAAGAGTGGAATGGCACGCGACACTAACAAAGTGCTGTATCACTCAGGTGACTGCCATGCAAATGCATCCTATCTCCATGCATTACACAGACTCCTCTAACAGATTTACCATGCTGAAACCATGTAAGTTAGTTTAACAACAATCAAAGTTTTTGTGAAACAGAGTTATAGCAGGATTATCCAGTTGAGTTTAGAACTGATTATTCAAATTTCAAGGGGTGGTTTTCACACAAAAAGATGACTTAATATAGAATTATGTTTAAAATGCTTGGGTTTAGGAATATCTGACTTACTGTCACATAGTCAGCATTACCTGACATGTATCTCCTGACCTGCTTGGAGTTTGAGGCATATTCCCTTAAACTATTCTTTAAAACATATTTTAGTTTGAGAATATCTACTTTTCATTTCTCCACTGCCTATCTTGAGATAAAACTTTTACAGTGGGTCTTACTTTAGGCTTCTTGCTGGATTCATTCATGCATCCACACCACAGGTATTTATTGGAGTCTCACTTTGAGACACTGACTTTTGCTAAGTGCTGGGGATACAAATGTGTGAAGATACAGTTCAAATCTACTGAGGGTCTTATGATTCTGGACATAAAAGTGGAATATCGATTGCACCATGATTTAGGAAGGAAAAGTGAAAAAGGTAGGAGGTGGTACTTGGTGGAGGAATCAGGCTGCAGTGGCTCACTCTGTGGCAGGGACATGGATGCAGAGGCTTGAGGACTGGCTGGGGTGGGTTTTGTGGCAGTGAGATGTACAGTGGCCATGAGATACAGAATGGCTTGGAGCTTGCTTAGGAACAGGAATAAGGCCCCTGTTTCTGAAGAAGGGGAGGTAAATTGGGTACAGAGCCACATCAGGGAAAACACAGGTGACTAAGTTCCTCAGGATCAGCTTGCTGTTCAACTCATTTGAACAGCTGATTTTCCTGGCAGTCCATCTGTAATTACCAAGAAGACCTGCTATCATCTGTATGAGTTCCGATGCCATGTCAAAATACCACAGGAAGCTCTTTGTGAACTTGCCCCAAATTTTCATGAAGCAGTGTTTTCTCATTCCTACTGGAAGGACATACTTCACTGGAAAGCAGAGAGATTAGAAGGGAAGGAGACAGCACAGAGTTGACTGCGAGTCTGGAACAGTCCAGGCTGCTTGATCACAGATCTTGGGGTGTATTTCAGCTGAGTGCTTGCACATGGGGCAGAGAATGCCATGGACCCTTTTTCCTCTGTGATGCCCCTTTGCCATGCCACCCTGCCTTGCCCCCCCCAAGAACCACTGAGTGAGCTGACTCCACAGCAACAAAGGGGTAAAGTGACCACTCCTTGAAAGGACAGAAAATACCCTTTGGAAGTAGATCCCCAAATTTCTTCCTTCTGCCCTTCCTCCCTCTCTTTCAGCCTTCCTTCTTCTCTCTCTTCCTATCCCTGAACTCCTATGATCCTCCAGCCTTAGCCCTCCAAGAAGGTGGAATTACAGGTGTGCACCACTGTTCCTAGCTAACAAATTCCTTTCTTGTATGTCTGCTTTTAACCTGCTGAGGGAAAGCCACAGCTTCTCCCTCTGTACAGGCCAAGACAGCTCATTCATTATCTGTGATTTGGCACATGACATTCCTTTTCCAGGCATGACCAGCCAATATCGTTGCATAGTAATTTACTGCTAATCCAATAGAACAGCACACTGGCCCTATGAACCTACAGCCTGGTGAGTGACATCTAACAGCAAGGAAAACAGGTCACACAGCCAGCTGACCAGGTGACTTTAATTGCTTGCCTGGTAGCTAGTGGTTTATGTCTTGATGTCTCCTCAAAGTCTCACGTGGTCATAGGTGGAGCTTTCCAAATGTGGATGGATCGAAAATATGGGATGCTGGGATCAAGGATGTGACGCTGAGATTGACTTGTGGTGTGAAGCTGGGGTGAAGGCTGCCCCACCCTGGTTGTAAGTGCTTCCTGTCCTCAGGGCAAGAAATCTGAAGAGAATGTAGAGATAAAAAGAGGGCTACTGCTTGTCCTTTGCTGCTTTCGAATTTACTGCTGGCCCCCTTCTGTCTTCCCTGCTTTGCCACAAACTCTTTGTTCTCTGAGATGCCCCTCTACCAGGCCACCCTGGAGCCAGCTATAACTGGAACCTTTGCAAACTGTGAACCAAAATAAACCCTTCTTCCTTTCAGTGTCAAGTATTTTTGTCTCAGCAATGAGAAAAGTAACTAAGACACAGATGTTGGTGCTAAATGTCCCTGACAGTCCAAATCTTTGGAAAGCTTTTGTTCACTAGGCAAATTTGTGGGGTACAGGTATATTTAGGTTTGAGAAGACTGGGACAACTTTAGAGGTGACAGAAACAGTATGTGCCAAGGTCCTATAGCAGGAGGGAGCGCAGATTGCTCTAATTGTCAGGAAAACAAAGTTGGTACAGAGAAGTAAGAGGAAATGGGCAGATATGGGCTCTGAGTAGAGTTGTAAGCTGTGTATCTTTTTCTTTTTAAAAATATTATTGGATTGGTTGAAGTAGGATATAGGAGTGGGACAAAACAGTTTAAGCAAGTAGACAGGCAGGACAATCAGAAAAGTGCAATTTACAATTCTTCATTTTCATTTGGCAAGAAACCAAGTGGGCCTTTGATAGATAGCTGAAATGTAACATCAGGAATTTCTGATAGGATAACCATGCCAAATGCCTTATCTGCACGGGGGAGAAGCACTCTAGGAACTGGAGATACAAAGTGCACTGGCTATTACCCTTGTGGCTCTTATGAGCCTTTCACTAGCTTGCTCTCACTTCCCAGTGCTTGTTTCTTTTCCACCATCAGTAAATGTAAATTCTCACTGCCTCACTGTCTTTTCCAATGCTTTGTTCAGGCACCAACAACTTGGAAAGATCTCTCAGGGACTCAAATCCCAAAAACAAGGTGAAGATCAACATCCACGTAAAACTGCAATACACAACATAAAAATACAATGGACCCAAGTGAGTATGAAATAATTTCAACTTTTGTAGTAGTGAAGAGAGACAAGAAAAAATGATTACAAAACCAAAATATAGTGGGGAGCACACACAATATTCACTTGGACTGAGGAAATGAAGTAGGAGATTAGGGCATGGTAGACAGGATGCGGAAATCGTGTGACTTGTTAATTGCAAATCCCAGGACACATGCCCAGAATAATTCCAGGAGCCCTGCACATGGACTTCCGGTGCGAACTCCAGAAGTTCAGACAGTGTTATAGACAGCTATGTTAGGTAGGAATATGCCAGGCAGTCAGACAGGGCTGGGCCCTGGAACAAGTCCCTGAAGAAGGTAAGAACATGTTACACCTGCGGGTGGAGTCACATTCAGTGAAGATCAGGCCTCCTAGGGATAAACAATAAAGATCAATATTCTAAATAGGCATTGGTCACCTAGGTGGGGGACCAAGACCTCCTGACCCATCCCTTCCAGGAAAGATCCTTGTTCTTTCCAATTACACTTGCGTCGCCACTGGATTAGTATTACCTAAGCAACTATATTTACAATCTTATTAGTTGATCATAGTTTTGTCCCACCTTACACCCACCTTGTGATTTCATACCCAAGCTATGATTTTGCTCTACAAAGCTTCCCTTTAAATGGAGTCTGCAGCAACTCACTTTCCAGGTCTTCTACTGTCTCTCTTAGGCAGGGGCTGCCGTTTCCTCAATAAAATTTCCTACTGTTAACCTCCATTGTTCCTCAGAATTCTTTGAATTTTGGGAACAAGAAGAGTACCTTATAACTGCAGGGGAAACAGGCACCTCCTATAAGGGTCAGACCCCAAGATAAAAGATAAAACCAATGCATGTTGATATTGATATTCTAAATAGGTATGCATTACCTTGAAGAAGCCAGGAAGAGCCCCTGACCCACCCCAGAGGAAGGGCCCCCCTCTGTGTCCACGCTTGCTTGCTGTGTGACTTGCTTCCCCATTGGATCCTGATTTAATCAACTTTACCTGAGCGATTACGCTGGTAATCTTATTGGTTGACCATAGATTTGTCCCACCTCATGCCTACCTTGTGATTTCCCATTTTTCCTCACCTTGTTCTTTTGCTTTATCAAGGTCCCTTCACAAGGCAGGGTCTTTAGCAAGCCATTCAAGACCCCTTCTGTATCTCATTTTATTTCCCCAATAAAAATATTCTGCTATTAACCTCTGTTGTTTCTAAAATTCATTCTTTGATTTTAGAGAATGTGAACTCGTACTGGACACCTGTCAGGTTGGAAGTCTTTTTTCTCTGTATTAATATCATTCCGATAATAACAGGATGGCCTAGACCTGATGTCAGCCTGAGGAGTGGGTGATGCAAAAAGGACAGTCGCCCCTGAGCTCCCAGTTACTGTGCCCTTTTGCAGTGGCCCACTCTCAGGTTGTACAGTGTATTTCTTTTCCTACTTTTACTTGGCCCAAACTCTCCTGCATAGCACGTTTCTTTTCGCACCTTTAATAGATGTAAAACCTTGCTACCATTTGTGCTTCTCTTGACCAATTCTTTCCTTAGGACAGGGAGAACCTAGAAACCGCCTCTAGGAGGAGACTTCACCAACCCCAAATCCAGTAACAGAGTCAGTAAGGACATAGTGTGTAGGGACCAGAGAGACGGAGGAGACATCCTGACTGGGCCTCAAGCCCTGGGGAGGAGGTAGGATGGAAGAAATAAAGACGGGGGAAAGGAGACAAGGAGGTCCGGAATCCTACAATCATTATTTTAAAAATGAAATCGTCAGCTTCAGGACCCAAGGCAAGTTTAATTTTTTTATTTCTCTTCTCCCAGAACAAAATATGCCTGGGAAATCCAGGTTCATCCGCAAATGTGTTCAGCCATTCCCTTTTTACTCCTAAGTGGTTGCTTTCACCTATGACTAGAACACCTTTTCACCTGTAAAATTGGCTTTTCCCTGTGACTACAGCATTATCTTTCTGTGGATGGGTCATCCTTCCCTCGCCTTCAAAACAAAGCCAAGATTACTGATCACAAATTCCACAGATTTCCAGTGCTAAAAATATTCCCAGCTCCAAACTGTGGAGTGGCTCTTCCTCTTGAAAGCTCTCACTCTATTTCTTAGTGTGCAGACTTCTTAAAAGTCTGCCTGATAATACCCTAGGTGCCCCTTACTGATTTGTCCAGAAAAATTCCTTTTCCACAACAGGAGTGAGTGAACCTGCAAACCCAGTCTATGGGAACAGAGTAGGTTTCTTACTGCTCCTTTAGGAACCTTGTCAAGCCTTGTGCAGTAACAAGGAAACATTTAAGTATTTACACGAAAGAGAGTGGGATATCAGTTCCAAGTGCAGAAGATTTAAAAGACTTCCTAGAGCAGGTAAGACTTGCACGGGGCTTTGAAAATTGAAAATAGCAGGTGAACAGCTTGCGGAAGATGCTCCAGAAGGAAGAGCAGCAGGGCTGAGACCCTGGAATGGAGCTGCCGAGGCTGACGTCCTCCAGAGCTCCGAGAACAGTGAAAGTGGGACAAAAGGTGCATTTTTAGGTTTAAAGGAAAATCACGGACAAATGAGAATATGAAGGGAAAAATATTCATATAAAAGAGTCGAGGTACCGGGGTTGGAAGGATATTTCTAAACAAGAAGGTAACGAGGTGCTATACAAATTTGTTCATTAATCAGGTTTCAGGTTACTTTTACTTTAAGTTACTGGAGGCAGTATTTAGCTGGGAGGAAATTAAGAATATTTTGATAATTAAAGTACAAAACAGTCTGGCCAGAGAGGATCGGCATCTCCAGCCTCTCCAGTCTGCTTTAATTAGGTGCTAAAAATAGATGTTTCTAAAGTGCTGTCTTCTTTCTAGGCCATCCAGCATTCTGGAGAAGTGCTTTTAATCTCAGCAATGTGCTAATTGTTTCTAATGGCCTGTAAACAAACTCCCCAAACTATTAACCTTCTCTCTTTAGCCAGAGATTCAGGAAATTAGTCTTAGAAAGAAAAGTCCCCTATAGGTTGCCCAAGGGGGTGTCTTAAAATAAAGAAACTGTCAGCTGGCTTGGAGGGGACTCAAGGTCAAGCCAAAGCAGGAGCTTATAGTGTGGACTAGCGCACCTAAACCCAAAGATAAAGATAACTCTTCCTCTGACTTAGTTTGCTTTGCTCCAGTGCATAGGGAAAAGAAGAAATGATGACACATTTAAATAGCTTATAGAGACACAATTCTGTAATTCTAGGATAAAAAAATAACAAAACAATTTTTCTCTGTTGACAAACATGTTGAAAGTCTGATGCTTATAAGTTAAAATTGGTATCGTATTGAAATGGGGTTTAGTTTAGCCTCAGTACCCTCGCATTAGGAAATGAACCAGGTCACTGAAGAGGCCCTCTCTCTGCTGCTGATCATTGGAAAACACTCATTTAATTTGTTGTGAAAGAAGAATAATAATGGAATAGCAAAAAATGTTACAAAAGATATAGCAATGCAGAGGCTTTTCCAATCGTATTTTACAGTGTAGAATTACACTAATTAAATGCTGTACCTGGCACAAAATCAGTAATGAAACAGAAAGTCAAGTCCAGAGAAAGGTCCTCAAATTTCAGACACAAAATAGTGTGTGAATTTAGGTTATGAGACATTTCAAATTATTGAGGTATTACATTAGAATAACCAATAATGTTGATAATAAAAGAGGTTAGTTTTTAATATTTCTTAATACAGCTATTTAGAAAGATCAAAGAATTAATGTTTAAAACAATAAAATAGTTAAACTGTCAGAACACAAGATGCGTAAGCGAAGTTAATAATTTATGTTGACAAAGAAATTGCTGTGTAGGCAGAAAAGTTAAAACCACTAATAACTGACTAAATGAACACTTGACATGGAAAACCATTCAAAGCATAGCAAAAGAGAAACAGTAAGTTGGGAAATATTTATACTCCTATGATACAAATGGAAAAGTGACAGCATTCCTGACGTATAAAGAAATCTCCTGGATTGATTTTTTAAAAAGCCTAGTACTAGATACAAAACTTTGGGGTAGAGTGAAAAGAATTAATGCAAAATAATAAATACAGTGAATTTGCTTAAAAACATATACAAAGTCAGGGCACCAAATAACCCAACAATGAGCAGCACGGCCAGGGCCCCATGTGCTTGCTGAGTGTCAGCCTTGTTGACTCTACCATGGAAAGGTACTAAGACGTGACAAAGAAGAGGAAAGCACCATAGAATCACAGGACTAAGGCAAGATAGGATCTTATGCCTATAACGCTGTACACACTGGTCATGTTCATATTATATGCATTAATACATCCCAAGACTATCATCAGAAGTAAGTAACAAGATGGTGATTTAGCACAATGTATTCTGTGCAGAGATTCCTAAACAGGGTCTTGCCTAGATACACTCAGTGGTAATGAGGCAGCATGGGGACCTAGGAATACACACTTTGGTACAAGACCTAAGTTTCAGACCCTATTGTAACTTACCAGCTAGGGAACACTAGATTCATTTCCAACTCTCCTCCCTCTAACTCTCAATTACTTACATTGAGACAAGAGACAGTAATCCTACCACACATCTCAGAGGTGACGCCTGTGAGCATCCTTAGCTTGCCCTGCACCAGTGAGAATGGGGGCAGGCACAGCGTTTTCACAGTCTGATGAGGCTTTCTGCAGATGCAACTGGGTTGACAGGAATCTCCGACAGCCCCATGTGGCTCCAATGTGGCTTCTGAAATACAGAGGAGCTAAGCGCTCAAAGGCACATGGCTTCCTCAGATGTGTGCTATAGCACTGAGCAGTTGTTGCATTTACTTATCAGTTCCACTAATGACCGGAAACTCATTACAGTCCTGGCAAGGATCCGGTTTTAGCCAGAATGTTGTAACAGTGAAACTCTGCATTCTGCATTACCAATGTCATAACATCCCCACAGTAAGACTGAATTTGAGCTACATCCTTACATGACCTGTTTTCATTCTATTTTTCTTGCTTTCATTGAGAATCACTTGCTCAGCTTAAAATTACTAAATAGTAGGAAAATACTGTATGTCTGGAACCACACTGACACAATGGAATACTATTTTCCCACAAAGATATTAGACGTCTTTTGTAATTGCTTCATTAAAGATTTGAAAACTTGCTTCTATTCCTGAAGTTAAGCATTCATTTCCACTGTAAGACAAAAAGTCAGCTAGTACCTATTTACTCAAAGGGTGACACATTTTAAAGCTGATGGAGGTTTTCAGAACTTCCTTACAATGCAGAATTAAACTGCAGTGTATTGGTCATGGAAAACAACCTTCAGAATTGTTTATCTCTGCACAGCCAGACTTAGCCTCCTTCACAGGGCCTGCTCCCTGATCACCACCTGGCTGGTCTGGTGAAGCATGTTTTCCAACATGGGGTAAGCCAGGTTTTCTTCTTTAGTTTATCAAAACCCAATGGAAAAGAGCCAGGCCCACAACTCAGTGTGAAGGGCAAGGCATTTGCAGGCAGTCTAAACTTGAAACTCAGACCATGAAGCAGCACGAGGAATCCTAGAGTTTGACAGCATAGACAGAGTACAGCTGGACACAGCAGCCTCATGGGAAGTGAGAGTCCTGTCCTAGAAAGTCAGAGTTGAGTATGTCACACCTAGGTGACAGCTCGCTTTTCCAGTCTCAGCATTGCACTACTGAAGTCTTAGCATTGTAGCATGTTCAGCGGCGTAGTGGATTGATAACTGGTGGTCAGCTTCTAACCCCCCGCTGAACTGAGTAAGCATGGTGCTGGGTGTGGGAGACCCACCTGGGGATTGTTGCCAGCAGCATAAGAGGCAAAACTGGAGAAGGAAAACTTATGGCTGTTGGGAGCGGAGAAAGGCTTTTGGTGGAAGCTGTTGGTTGTTTTGGAGGAGCTCATCATGCTGGCTTTCCTGATGAACTTGGATGTTTTCATCCTCAGAGGAGTTCGGGACCTCGTTGGCACTGAGAATGGCTTTGGTTCACTTTGGGGGAGCTTTGATCCTCACTTTGAGCATCGCTTCCTGGCTCTGGAAGGAAAGATGGTGCACTGCTGGTCTGCAGGAGAAGCTTGCTACATTGGCTTCCCCAATGGAAACTCAGCCGTCTTGGTCATCGGAGGAGCTCAGGACCTCACTATTGCTGAGGACGGCCATGGTAACTTTCAGAAAACTCTGGTTCCCCTGCTTCAGGGCTCCAGTGCAGATGTCTCAGCCTGCTAATACAGGTCCTTCATTCTGCTGGCACAGATTTCCTAGATTTCACCAGTGACCTTTGGGCCTTCACCTCAGATCCATGTAACAGGCCTGCATGAGATGTTGTTGTGGGCTCTGGGCCTCCAGTTGGACTCGTGAGAGGCATTGTTACGAGCCCTAGGTATTCAGCTGGACTGATGTAGGACATTGTCGTGGGATCCAGGACCTCAGCTGGATTCCTTGGTCTTAATGTGTGGACAGATTTCCTGCACACTTTTGTATATCAGTCTTTAGGTGACTATTATAAATAATCCTATAAAGTATGTGTCCTGTATTATATATTGTTCCCCTTGCAAGAATAAGCCCCAAACCATTACAAGTGGCATCCCTGGTTTTGACACACCTGATGCCAGGGGCTAACTCCTTCCTCAGTGGTGACAACCCAAAGGTCTCCAGACATTGCCAAATGTTCCAGGGGCAGAGGTGGTTATCTATAGCCATGTAAAGATTTGTTATCTATAGATTCTTGCCTCATTCTGTATCAATTAAATACAAGGAAGGAAAGGAGGGAGGGGAGGGCAGGGTAGGATTTTGTATCTACAGGTTCTAGTCTCATTCTGTATCAGTTAAAAACAAAATAGGAAGGAAAAAGGGAGGAAGGGAGGGAGAGAACAAGGGCGGGGGAGACAGAGAAAGAGAAACAAAAGAGAAAACATTTAAAAAGGAAAAATGGGTTTGTATAGTATGTCTAGTATATTTTTCACATATTTTATAACTATATTCATAAACACTATAGAGCTGATCCTAAAGCATTTCTGTTCTCAAAAACATCAATTCAGCTAGCTAGAGTAAAGCTTGTTTTATGAGAAGTTTCACCAGATCAACAGTATTTGGGGTTCTGAAGCACACATACCAGCCAGAGTAGTAAGATTACATGCTGCTTAGTTATGCTTCCCGGAAATATGATTGATGTACATTTGGAAAACAAAACATAGATTAAAGCAAGACCAATAAACAACATCCAACATGTTCTTTCAGTTAGCGAGACTAAAGCCAAAATCTGACCTAATTTTTACTGTTTGCGATGTGCCATGCGCTGCTCATTTAACTTTTACCAACTTTAGAAGACACTCAGGCTGAGGACTTGCCGAAGGGACAAGACAGCTACAGGAGGGGCCAGGCCGTGGAGCCAGTGTCTGTTCTCTACAGCTTGTGCTCTTGATCAGTCTGCTCTGTAAGGAGTGGTCACCGGACAGTGACTCAGTTGGTGTCTCCAGGCCACCAAGGAGCAATCTGAGGGCAAATCAAACTATGCTCAAAAACAAATGAGGCAACCAGATGCAGTGAGAGATTGGAGGAGGGCAGATTCTGCACCTTCTGCTGTGCACCGCACAATGAGCACAGTGCAGCACAACATGTCCCAGAGGAACAGGAAACAAGTGAGAACACTCTTCACAGACAACACTCCAATACAGCCACGAACAGTACGTCTGTACCTCTGTCCAGTCAGATTTTCAAGATAAAAAGGATAATTCCATTTATCTCTAATTTAGTAAGAAATGTAAAAGAGAATAGGTTTGAGGACTACAATTTATTTTTTAATTATCCGAATTGCAACAATATCTCCATAGAGACTCCTCTCCATAGACTCAGAGTTGCAGTGGCCAAACAACCACCCCAGAAAACCAGATGAAAGCTGAGCTATGACAGCAATGTGAAGCCAATGTGTTTGAGGGAATCATCCCATTTCAAACATTTTACCATTTTACTGACACAAATTTTATAATAATGAGTTACCTATAATAGAATCACTAGCTGTTATTTTAATGATTTGAAAAGGCATTTTCTTGAAGGATTTTCTTAATAGCACAGTAATTCGCGTATTCCCCAAGACAGAACATCAGTCAATTGCTGTGCCCACAATGCACTGGTGGGCTGGCACACTGTGCTCAGTGATACTAGGGAAAGTTAGTCCTCAGACACCCACCAGAAGGCCACATCAAGGCTACCATCACCCAAGTCTTTGCCTGCTGATCACTGCCAAACCAGAGTGTGACAGCACCTGGTTACTATGAGACATGTGAAATTGTGGTGTAGCGGAGGACGCAGGAAGGACAGGCATGTCCAGGGAAGAGGGTTCACTGAGGGTATGTGAATGACGCCGAGCAGCCTTCAAAGCACTTACATGTGGATTTCGTTTCTGGGCTATCATCACAGCCCTGATGGTCTTGTTCAATGGCTGTAAGCAATCTATTTAGAAAAATAGCTCAAGAGAAAATGACTTGCTCAGGTCTACCTAGCTACTCAGTTCCAGGGTGAATCCAGGCCTGACCTCCATGTCCTTTGCCTTCTCTTCCACCTTGCTCCTTTCTGACAGTGTCACCGACACTACAGTAGACAATGAGCAAAAGAAGCAAGGGACTCCAACTCCTCAGGAAATGTCTAGGGATTCTTTTGAATCTCCCTGCTCAAAACTAGTCTGTAAGTAAATTATTTGGATCAATTTAACCTGCCTGGTCATCTTTGGTAGACAATTTCCTTAACACAGCCTATATGAGTTGATCACAGAGATCATTTCAGATTAACAAATTAAGATTTGTCATTGAACAAATTACATAGTCTTTAAAAATGGGCATAAAAACAAAACCCAAATTTAGAAAGTCACGTGACAGCAAAATAAAATTTCACATGCCAGAAGCTTATTCAGTTCCATAAAACTTGTCCTGTTAATACTGTCAACTTCCTGGACATTTAAAATGTACAATAAACAGATAAGATGTTTGCATTTATTTTTTTTAAATCTAATGTTAATGTACTAGAGTAATTTATCTGTGACACTGGTGATTATTTATGTTAGTAAATTTTCATATCAATAATTATATTTCTTATAATGCATGAAAAATTATTCATTCTTCTCATGCCTGTGAAAACTTATAAAATTTCAGTATTAAACTAAATTTCAAAACCTATCCCCTTGCTTCTCTTTAAAACATATTTTGAGTATTAGAGTATGCTTATATTGTTTCTATTTTTAAAGAGATCATTTATGTCAGCTATGACCAATAAACTTACAGTAGTTTCCATATCAAATTGATATCATAGCATTTATAAAAATTATTAAAACCTTATTTTTCTTTTATAGGTCTTTCCATTGTTACACAACATTTGAGTTTTATGTAAGAATGTCAAGGTAATTAATTAATACAAAAGTTGAATCTCTTCCTTTTTAAATATATATTGTTTCACTCAGTGGAATAAGTTTCCTATGGAGTTTAGCATTTACTGGATAAAGATAAACATGATCATTTCTGTTGATTCTTGGCTAGGAATACTTATTGTCCACTCTGTTTTCTAACATTGTCCTGAAAACTTCTACTTAGGAGTTCTTGGTTGGTTGATTGGTTGATTGGTTGACTGGCTGGTTGGCTGGAATTGAGCCCAAGGTCTCTATACTGAGCTACATCTTCAGAATATTTTTTATTGCAAAGTTGCCCAAGCTGGCCTCAAACTTGCAATCCTCTTGTCTTAGCTTCCTTCTGGGGTGCTTGGATTGCAGGTATGCACTACCACACCCAGCTCACTGACTCTTTCCTTGTCCCTAGCCTACGGCTTATGGTAGACGCAGAGATGCCACTCAAATCTTACCTCAAAGAAGGACATGCTGCACAGCTGTAGATGTGTGGTCAGGGAGTAGTCTGCATCTGTGGCCTATTTCACGGGTGACCTCAGCATCTTCCCTGGGCAGCTGCACTAGAGGCTAAGCAAGGCAGGGCCATCATGTTCAGACCCAGGATGCTCTGCCAGCCAGGTTTAGTCCCGAGCTCCTCAGAAAGCTGGATGAGCCCCAGTCAGGGCACTTTGTACATCAATCCTGTTGTCTCCTCTTTCCTTTGTGAGGCCTTGGTCCCCAGTGAGGGAGCTAAAACTCTTGTACACCAACTTCTAGCTCAATTCCTGCTTCTGAGGAACTTGGCCCATACCATGGTCTCTGTATAGCTTTGATGAAAGTTAAGAAGTTAAACTCTACTACAATTTCTAAAACAATCCTTTTAGGAAATCTTATCTTTCTCAAATACTTTTGAATCACCTAGGTCCAATTTCTTTTACAATTATGTTTTATATAATTATATGCCCACATTATTGCTCCCATTAATATTAAAATATATTTGTCTACAGGAACCTGGATCATCCTTACTCAAAATATTTCCTCTGATTAATACTTACAGCTAGATATTTCCCATTTGGATAAATGTCTTATATCAATAAAAATTATTTATGACATACGTTTCTCAAGAGCAAAAGAATTAGTAATAATCATTATAACTGAGGTTAATTTATGTAGAGTTCCATAATTTTTGAAGTATGTTCACTATTAACATATTTGGTCTTGACACCGTCTTAGAAAAATAAAAAAATTTAGGAAATTAAGGTCAGAGTGACTGATTTACCTCCAGTCACATGTTGGTGGTGTGACCCTCCTATCCTGGAGATACCTGTCTCTGCATTCCTACCAACATGTGACAGACCTTATACAAGTAGAACACATTCTCTGAGGAAAGGGGGCAGGTGGTCCTAAAATCTAGGGCTTCCAAATTTGTAATGTTTGCCATCACCATCTGAATCAGAACAGACCAAACCAGGCCATGCCTGCTTGGTTCACTGTTCTATGGCATCTACTCAGGACACAAAACATTTTGCTTAGCTGTGTTCTATGTGTTGAGTCAGTCCTCACAACAATGCTATGTAGATGAGAAGGCTTCATTATCCAGAAAGATGAAGGTTAGCAAGCTGAAGGGTTGTTCCCACACAGTCCACCTTCAGTGCAGGAGCTGTTAGCGGCTAAGCCGCTCACGCATCTTGGGAGTTGGAAAGGCCGCTGCAAGCACACTGAGAAGACATGCAAACCTTATTTGTGAACAAGGAACACAAATGAAGCGGGAAGAAGGACAAAATGGAGACTTAGTCTTCTTTAGTTGTTGGGATAAATCATGTGGTAAAGATCTAAGAATTCAGAGGATGATTCAAGGTCATTTACACAACACGTCATGTCTACAAATGAGTATTGATTAATGATTTATACATACTTCTGTATTCACAAGAATAATTCAAATGCAAAAAGTTTCACCAGAAGAAGCGATTTGAAAGAGACATGTTTTAACCAAAATGTGAAAAGTATTTTGAAATAAGAACTCATTACTATTATCAAAAGGGTCAGTGCTAGAACAATGGAGGATTACAGCTTCTGGGGACAGAAGGTCAATTTCTTGATGAGAATGAAGGGTTTTTGTCAAAACAGGAGACCAAAGTCAGTTTGTGAACAGGAGAATGGCAAATATCAACTTCCTCACCTGTTTTGTAGGCAGCTTGCTTTTCCAACTGTAGCTTAAGAACAGAGAAGTGTAATTCCCTGCGGCACTGGGTTTCTCACTGACAGAACAGAGAACAATGCCAGAATGTGCCACCTTGTGTTCTGAGTGGTATGAAACACTGGGACGCTGTATGAGGCCCCCCCCCCCCCCCCCGCATCTTAGTCACTTTCCCTGTTGCAGGGACACAATACCTGATACCCACACTGTAAAGGAGATGTTTTATTTGGACTCGTGTATTTTAGAGGTTTCAGTCCATGGTCTGCTGGCTCCAGGGCAGAAAGGGTGTGGGGGAGGGCCTGACACGGAGGAAGGTTTCTCATATCACATCACTTAGGAAGCAGAGAGAAAAAGGGAAGGAGCTGGAGAGGGTGATCAAACGCCCAGGGACCTCTCTTCCTACCAGATCCTGTCACCTGAAGGTCCTGCCTGGCACACAAGGCTCTTGGGGACATCTGGGTGTAAACAACAGCATCTCCCATCCCTGGAGGTTAAGGCACCACTCAGGACCACTTGAGATTAAAGAAAGGGACGTATTGAAATCGCACACGTTTAGAGAAAGTTAGAGACTTCATCTTGCATTGCAGCATTGCAGAAACAGGCCAGAAAGTGGCTGTAAGGGAAGCTTTCCCTGTCCAGTGTGTCACCATTTTCACCAACCTCCCCATCTCTGCCTTTCTCACAAGTAGAAGAGCCTACGTATGCCAGTAAACACACGTGACCAGAAAAAGGGGAGAAGTGGAGCTAGCAGTGCAGAAAAGCTCATTAAGTACCACAAGGCTTTTGCTACAGAGCTTCGCTTGTGGTCATTATTCTGGAACTATTATCAGGGTGATTGTTCATAACAATTACTTATTATTTGTTCAATAGGAGCAGGCTAAAAAAGGAAGTATTTATTGAGTACCAAATTTTTATTTCTCAAGATAATGACTAACTTTCACAGGGAAGTTTCATAGGCACTTATTGGTCTTATTTGCATATCTCATTTTATATTTAGTAGTCATTTGGGTGATCTCTGTTCATGAAGTGTCCTTCAAGTGTTTTGCCCATTTTTCTCCTATGTTGTCATCCTTTTTCTTATTTGTGTGTAGAAGTCATTTGTACATTCTGAGCTCT
This sequence comes from Dinomys branickii, assembly GCA_004027595.1. Lineage (NCBI taxonomy): Eukaryota > Metazoa > Chordata > Mammalia > Rodentia > Dinomyidae > Dinomys > Dinomys branickii. Next base: position 112,707 of record PVLD010003509.1, on the reverse strand, counting down.
TCATCATTTATATGTGTTGTGAAATCTTCCATCCTGTGACTTGTGTGCTCACTTCTTTGTTGGTATCTTTGGATAAATTTCTAATTTTTAGGTAGGTGAATTTATCAATATCTTCCCTTGTAAATTACTATTCCTTTTGCTCTGTATAAGGAATCTTGTACATGAAGATGTTCCACTACTTCATATTTGGAGGCTTTATTGTTTCAACTTTTATCTTGAAATCTATAATCCGCTGTGTATTTATGTATTGTATGAGATATAAATCAAGTTTCTTTATTTTTAGACATAAAGTTATTAAACTTATCTAGATGCACCTTTCTTAATTATGGTGCCACTCATTACATATCAGGTGACCAGGTACGTGTGGGTCTGAGTATGTTTACATAGCCTAATGATATAATTTTACATATGAGCTTATATCTGGTGATCTGAGCAACTGATTTGAAAACAACAATGTACAGTAGAACAAGTATTGGTTAATTCCTACCAGCTTGTCTCATGAAACTCTGCATTGTCTCTAATGTTTTATTTAATAATTATTTTTTATTCTCTTTAATGATTTGAAAAATCTTTCATTTTTACATCTGGTAACATGAGCAACTTAGTGGAAGATAACTATGTAATATAACAACCACTGTTAATCCCTATCATTTTGTTTTGAACTCTGTATCATTTTTAATGTTCTTGCTTTTTTTTGTTTATGTCTGTGATGTTGGTATTTTGCTACTGTTTTTTTTTTAACTACTCTCTTTAAAATAAAAAAAAGAAAAACTAATAATTTTACATATGAGAAAATATAACATTCTTAATGTAAGCTATAGATTAGAGAACTAAAAAATATTACTATGGTGGAAATATACAAAAGATACAAAAAAGACTATTAAACCATATATATATGGTTTAGGATATGTGAGATATATATATATATATATATATATATATATATATAGTGAGCAAACATTAAAAGTGGTTAAGGTTGCCCCCAGCATACTATCTAGGATAGTACTCCTTCTGCATGTCCTGGATCCTGGCCATCTTCCTTTGAGCATATCCAGATGACGTCTGAGTCAATAGGACTCAGCCCAGAGGGAGTGTCTAGGCAGCAATCACCCTTATTGCCTGGGGACCTTCAGGAAGGCCCCTGATAAGTAAGGCCATTTGGGCATCCCTGATAGCAACCTGCATAGAGGGACCTCAGGCTACCTGGTGACAATCTCCATGATAGGACCTAGGATAAGTGGTGACAACCTTCTGGTGGGTACCACCTCTTATTCTACCATCTCTCACTACTGTCCAGGGCTCCTGAAGCTTCTTAACCTTCCTGTCCAAAGAGCTCTGCCACATTCCACACTCATCTGAACAGCATTTGTGAGCCACAGCCTGATATTAAGCAATGTGAGTCCACAGGACGCCTCCTCTGGAGGATGGAAACTGTCTTCACAGAAGCTCTGGACTAACATGATCTCTCATGCCCTAGACTGGCAGCCAGTGTATTAAGTAAGCGCTATCAATTTCAAGAAAATCAAGACACTAATCTCATAGCTACTCTTTCAACATTGAAGTTCACATGTAGAGCTATACTTCTTCAATCCATTCTCCTTTGCCAACAATTCCTTTTTTCCTCCAAAACGAATGATATAATTTTCCTAAGCAATTAATATATTTTAAAAACTATACAGTATGGTAGCTAAAGGCATAGGGCTGGGGGGTCAGAATGATCATGTGGACCAACCCTTCCTCCCTATTTAAGAGCAATGTGATTTTCAGCAAGCTAAGTAACATGATCTCTTTGTATCTTATTTTTCCATGCCTATAAAATGGGTGTAATATTTTCCTCTGGTAGGTAGAATAAAAATTAATATGCATGCAAAATCTCTAACATGGTAAGAGTAATAGAAATTACTATTGTTAAACTTATTCTAGCCTTGTGAGATGTATTTATGTCAGATTATCCTAGCATATATATGAGTCTGGACTGACTATGTGAAAACAGTCCTATATAGAGTAATCCAAAAACACCACAACGTATATATTTGTTCACGCTCAGGAAAATGAGCCTAACATGGAACCCTGCAGTTATAGTACCAGGTATCAGAATTTGACTTGGGGTCCAGATAGGGTCACCTCCTGGGTAATATGCATGGAGGAGACACATCTTCAGAAGCAGAGATTGCTTTGAATGGTTTGGGTTAGACAGGTAACATCAGTAGCTAGCTGGGTCAGTAGGGAGTAGGCAAACTGGTTCATGACTTACACAAACTTAAGGGATTCTGAGTATTTTGTTTTGTTCTGGCTTGGTTTGGTTTTTTGAGATAGGATCTCACTGTGTAGCCCAGGCTGACTTTGAACTTGAAGGAATCCTTCTGCCTTAGCTTCCCCAGTGCTGGGATTATAGGTATGTGGCACCATTCCTGGATCTATGTTTTTTCAATATTCTGTTTTAGCCATTTAAAAGAATCATGGGGAAGACAGTGTGAAGGAATGAATTTGGATCCCCAAGGAGGTGCTGAGGGATACTGTGACCTTCTGCTTTGCTTGAGCTGGCCAAGTTCCACCACACCCACCTCTGCTAGAATATGTCACCTGATCTCCTATCAGATACACAATGTTTTACCTAAGCTTGAGGTACCTGGAATAGCTCCTTGAACCATAAACTCAATAAATACCTGCTGAATGAGGAGACTGATTGGTTTCTATGACACCTGTCATGGAAAAGGGTATGGTAAAGCTCAAGATGGCTACATGTAACTACTTTGCCTATAATAGTCATCTCATAGGATGCTAGTATATCTATGTGCATAATTCTGCATGAAAATGTGTGGGACTGAGGATATCAGGAGTCTCATGCCAGTATAGTAGCCATTAATGTAAAAATTTATATCTGGAGCTAGAAATCCATGAAATTACACTGCTAGTAACATGTAAGACATAGGATGGGGGCCAATGTTTTCTGCAATTGAAAATTTGTCATATTATCAAGGAAGGGAACTGACACAACATGACACTTGCTTTAATTCCTAACATCACACTTCAGGTTCATGAGACAGTTGCTTATTTTGTTCCAAATAGATCTGCAAGCTGTGTCGACCACAAAGAACAAGTCTGTGAATACTTAATTTTAACTATTATGAGAACAATAGCATGTGCAGGCTGTTTCTAGATAGCAAGGTAGATCAGGTGACCGCTAACCAATAAAAAATATCCCAGCAATTTAAAATTTTTGCCTGAAGTTATGAATAGATACAAACCTTATTTGCATTGGAAAGTGACTTCACCTAGTTTATAATCAAGCTAATTACAAGGATAAAATTAAAATTAAAAATACACATTCCATGCAGTAGTTTTCTAGGTTAAAAAATGTTATTTAAAGATTATGTGGGAATGTCTTTCAATAAAAATAAACCTTAAAAATAAAGGCTGACTGCCAGCAAAGTCTTAGCAAGACCTCCATGGATGCTTCAGCAATGTTGCGTCTCTTTCTTAACATCTATGAGTGGAAAATGAACTGTTTAAAATCCATATGGTTACTACTTGCAAAGTTGACCTTAACAGGTACAAAACTGGTCCAGGAGGATTTGCAATATTGCCCTCCTCTTTCTAGTGGAGGCTGCTGTGCACCTGCAGTGACAGTTAAAGGTAAGGCATATGAATTTCATGCACAAGCACCTGTAACATCTCCAGGAAACCCTGCAGATACAGCTGCTCTGTTCTGAAATCTAGCGCTCGCTGCAGGATAAATGAAGGTCACTGACTAAAAGTGACATGGTTCACATTGCAAAATATCAATATAGATAAAATATTTGTGCTATGTCTTCATAAGTAACTGACCCTAAATAATATGGCTTAGTAATCTGTATCATATGACTTAGATTTCAAAATTGGATTTTCTTTCTTATTCCTAACAGTTCCTAAAAATCCTGCATTGCTTTCTATTTTGCCATTTTATTTCATTAACTTTTATAAAATTCCACTTAGAAAGGATGCTTAAAAAGCAGAACACTCTATATGAAAAAAACTTGCTTTCTGTTTATTACATCTCATGAAATGGATTTACTTTAATTGAGGTCAGCAAATACCTAAATCTTCTTAATGCAAAGACCTGTGCTGGACATTATTGGGCAGATCTGTCCTTTGAGCATGAAGCAAATTTGGGCTCTGCCCTTCAGGCAGTCTGCAAATTTCCCAAAGCACACAGTCTTAGGACAGCTGTGTTGTTTTCAAGTATTACAGGTTTTTAAAGACAAAGGGTGCACAGTGGAAATTCTGATTTATTCCTGTCTCCATATCTCATTACACTGGTACATTTTCCCTTCCACCGGCAAGTCTACCATGTAGCCTATCAGCCTTAGAGAAAACCAGCACCAAAAAAGAGAAATAAGGTTCGATGAAAAAATAGGCAAATCACATACATTTTGGTTTCTTGATTGGTAGAATACCTTTGTGATATGACTACATATAATTTTTTAGGTACCATTGCCTCGATTTCTTCACCTATGACAGTCCAAATCATTTAAAATAAGTGCAACAAAAATATTCTCGGTCATCAGACAGTATGTTTGAATCCTAGAGCACTATCAAATCTCCTCTTATGAAGGAAGGCTTTATGCAAAAGATGGGCTGTGGAAAGCTTTATCGACCTCTCCATCAAGATGGGACTAGACTGGGGTTTGCTGCACTTTTTCAGGAAAGCATCACTCATAGCAGAAGTAGACAGAATTTATTCTGTGGCGTGTGGGGCGCAGTGTGAAGCAGCCTGCTGTAAGACAGAAAGCATACCTTTGAAGTTTTGTCTTTTATCTTTAAAAATTTATAAGCTTTTCCATTCTACTCTGTAACATGCTCCTGCTTATTGTGATATAAATATTGTATTCTTCACCAGTTTGATCATGCTATTTGATTTTCTCCTTAATGTTATGCAGAATTTGACATGGCAAGACACTCCCTGTATTTACACAAAAATATTTATTGCCCATGGAGTGGTACATGATAAGATGAATACTATTGGGGTCTAATAAGAAAAATATGTAGCTCTCTGTGTATCAGACTCTACTGCTGGAATATGCAAAAGATCTTCCAACAATTCTTCATTACAGAAATAAAGCCACTTCCTGAATAAGGTCATGGTGCAGATTGCAGCTGGTTTACATACGCAGACCTAGTCTGGTGAGGCTCCTGAGCACATGGTGCCTGTATACATTGGTCACATCTGATGTGGCTTCAAGTGTTAAGAAAGGGTTAAGTTGACAGAAGAAAAGGTTAAGATTTTCCTGCAAGTGCTCAAAAATTAGATAAATAAAGAACTTAATCTTGAATTACAGAAAATCCCAACAACTGTATAACCACAATTAAAATGTGAATTGACAAAAAGAAGCTTAAGACATCACAAATGCATCCGAAGGGAACATTAAGATCCCTAAGTCTTATCTCCCTTTGTTAAAGGAATGAAGGAATGCCTACTAGAATACTGGCAAATGATAGTTAAATTACTCTCACCCAGGGATACCAGGAACAGTTACAAATGGATAACCTGAGACTTTGAGACAAATCTTTGCTAATCTCTAGGCCCAAGTAAATCTTTTAAGTCTGCAATCCATGACAGCATTGCTTTAATACTCTGAATGAATTTTATTTTAAGACAAATTTGAAAGCAAGAAAATTATAAAACCATTTATATCAAACAACAATGACATAAAAAATGTAAGTCTTTATAGGAAGAACTGAGGGAAGTTACAAAATAACTTAGATTTAATGCTCTGTTGGGAAATGGATTTTGAAACTTGTTTCTGGAAGGTTAAATTTTAACTGCAAACTTTTTATTTTTTTTTTAGCTTGACTTCAGTTTTGTAAATGGAAGAAGGATGAATATAGGAAGAAAAAAGTAAAGAGTAGTTGGCCAATCTTAGGGGAGACACGGGGAGGAGCAAAGATGAGTCTTTTCCATTTTTGATGAATCTATCATGGTAATGATTTTTCTACAGTGCACATTTACTAATTTTACATTTAAAAATTTTTAAAGAAGAAAATTGTACAGTGAGAATCACGAAGGAGAAATAACTGTTTTCCCTCAGCAAACACTGATACAGGGGAGGTCCGGAGACACACGCGGGTCAGGGAGGAGCACGTGCATCCCCTCAGCTTTCCCTGGTCTCTTTCTTATGATTCAACAGTTTTATTCCTAAGTCACACTACGGTCTCCGAAACTATTTTGAACCTTTTGAGATTGTTTCTGCTGAGAATATGGAACCATTCTGCCTCTGCCTCCGACTCCGGTTCCCGCTTTTTGCTCCATTCACTGCATGTTCACTCCCAAACCTCACACCGGCTGGCAGAGCTGAGTAGGTCTGAGTCCATCAGGTCAACCCCGCAGATAAGCAGAAGAGAGTATAAGCTGCATTTCAGATGGAAGCCTGCAGGTTCACACAAAACCTTAGCAGGTTCTGGTTTTTTAATGGCTTGCTTTTTTCTTTAAAAGAGAAGACAATTATCGTATCTGAAGTGTAACTCGAAGAGCACAAACTACAGACGCTAAACACCACCAACAAATAACACATTATTCTTGTTTACCCTCCTGCATATAGTATGTGATGTGGTAGGTAGCATCACTGAAAACCTTGTCTTTTATTTCTGCATCTGTCGGTATACAGGGTATGAAACAAATGTATTCTTAATTGGTATAATCAATTTATAAGCCATGAATAAGGATCTCTCTCTTTTGCAGTCTGTTAGAACAAGATTACCCACTTCACTTCTTGGATTTTATACAGAAACTAAATACCAAAGAAATTTGGTTGTTCTCCTAAGGTTAAAAAGTTAGTTAAGTGGTACAGGGGCTTGCTGAATTTTTTCTTTCTTTTTTTTGTTTATTTTGTTCTGGGAATGGAATTCAGGATCTTGTGCTTGCCAGGCAGGTGCTGTGCCACTGAACTATATCCTCAGCCCTCACTGAATTATTACTGAAGAGGGAGGTAAATGAATAAAAGATACATACTAAATTATATGTCTATGAGGCACAAATGTAAAATTCTTATTTTGTATTAGTATTATAAGTGGTATAGAGAAAAGAGATTTATATATAAATCAACAATATCCTTGGATTTTATCTATTATGAGGTTAAGTATATCTAACTTGATGAATGATATGTGATTAGTGCATATATGAAAAAGTAATAGAATATAGATAACAAAAACTTTGATTTTCAAATCTGTCATTAATTAAGACTTTTGAAAGTGGTAACGTTTTACCTCTAACTAGATGTAAAATTTTATAATGACCACAGGAATATACTTACACACAAATTCATGAGCCCATATATCTACATAAATAAAGGATATACTGATGCTATAACTACTGAGTGAGAAAATAGTTGCCGAGATCAGATCTATCTCGTGTACCCATCCCAAAGCTTTGAACTAAGGAAGTTTCACATCATGCTCCTGCGTCAAATGCCAATGAGCAAATGAGGAATGTCTGAGCTGACTGATACCAGAGAGATACAACTCAACCGGCCAGATGCCAGAAGTAATGACTTCCTGTTCTCCAAATATCTAAGAATGGACTTTGAGGAGCAGTAGCGGTTAAGAGTAGGAAAGGTTTACTGAGAGACACTACCTGAGAGACTGGAAAGGGTCTCAAAATTGGGTTGCCACCAAGATCCTTCATCAGGGGTAATTTATACCCCAGTCACAATGTGGGTCAAACCACAATCAACCTACAAGACTATAAGCATCGTTGTTTAGCTCGTATTGTTCTACTAGGGAAATGAGTCACATGGCAAGGGGACATGGAATGAACAAAGACATTTTGGAGGTGGGATAGGTCCAAATGCTGTGGTCACCTATCTGGGCGACTGATGCCTATCTGGACTTACTGGACCATGGGATGCTAATTACAGTATAATTCCAAGTTACTGTTTATCCCTCAGGGAGGATGTAAGCCTGGCCTGGCCAGTGCATCTCTATCTTGATAGGTGGCCTTCTTCAGATTTGCCTCCAGCCGCAATTCCGATGTCTTTGTTTTTGTGCTGACTTCCTTGAGAGCCCAGTCCCTCTCTGGCTGTATATTAATTTCTGACTTTCTATCTAACTATAAAACTACTAATAATTTTAAAACTAAGTATTCTTATGAAATTTCTTGTATCAAATGTATAAAAACTGAAATGACAAACCCAGTGCTAGGAAAGAAACAGTGCTAGTAAAGAAACGGAAGGGAGCCCTGTCAAACTTGGGGATTCATAATCTAAAAAAGAGAGAAAGAGAAAGAAGGAGAGAGAAAGACATGGTATTACACATTATGAATCTTAAAAAGTCCATTACCACTGGCCTATTTCAGTTCCTATAACCATGTGCTTAGAACCAAGGCATAGTCAATGATTTCTGTGAAAGTATATGGGTTTCAGTCTTACCTTTTTTAAACAAGAAATAATCTAGATGATCAACCATAAGGAAATAGAGTTCTCCCATAACTTAGGTAGCTAGTTTTAAAATTGCTTTCATGGCATATTTCACAGCAGATAAAAGTTACCAGGTCACATTAAATGTAATGAACCACATACAAACCATATATATGCTATAATTTGAAACTGTATACATATAAACACATGCAAATATTTACGTAAATATTTCCAGTTTCAAAAACTGGAAAAAATGTTTAACCAAAATCATCTTACCACTAGGATTAAAATAATTTCTAGCATGTTTTATAGTCTATTGTGAGTGACTTTTAAATTAGAGAATAAAGCATTATTGGGGAGAGTGAGCCCATAATGATCACCAAAGTACAGCATATAGTACCAGAATGTACCCTAACAAGCTTTCATGACACCCTTATCCACAAATCTGTCAAAGAAAGAAGAGTCTCTTCCTCATTCCTACCTATGGGGCATTCCTCTATTTCCTTACATCAGAAGGGGCTTTATTCATTCAAATGGCTGGTTATGTACACACAAACTTTAAGTGAACACAGTATAGCTTCTATTTAGAAAATCACTCAAATTAAAAATATGAAAAATCTTATTGCAACAACATTATTTTTCCAGCACTTATCTCCCTGTGTACCTGAGAGGCAGCTCATTTCCTTCAAAAGATGTTGCCAGTTATTAAAATAAAAGTGGCAGCTTAGTAGCAGGAAACAGGAAGGGCAAAGCTCATAGTCCGATAATGTGACAATCACTACATATTTTACCACCACGTTTACCAAGTAAATGAAGCTTTTAAAACACAGGTTGGCAGGCTGCACTCTAACTTACAGAAAAATGTTTTGAATTTTTCTTTTGAAAAACTGGAAAGTAGTTTTAATTACCTATTGCTATCAGGGCACATTATCTCTCATTTTTAGCACTTTTTAGTTCCTTTCCGGTAATACCAGAAGCATCATCTTAGCTACTCTTCTTGTATTTTGAAAGCATTAGCCACATATAGCCAAGGAAGTTGAAATGCTGTACCTTTAGGCAATATTACACTACTTGTTGGCACAGTAGTGCCTAAATATGAATTAAAGAGAAAACTATGTCTCATTTTTTTTTCCTTCTTGAACACAGAATTGTTCGACAGTTGTAATTAAGGGTTTTAGGTTTCTTTCTGTCACCAGTTTAATTTAAGGGCAGTAAAGAATAGAAATATCATGTTAGGAGTATTGATAGCTGTTAACCATGAGATCACAGAGTACAAAGTAACTTCCCAATGCCATCTAGTTCAGACCCAGAACTCAGGGAGGGTATGTACCTGTTCTGCTTAAAAATACGGATAAATTCTCTGACTTCATTCAGTAATCCATTTTGGCATTCTACTAAAAAATTCTTCCTGTCATCACAGCTAATTCCCCACTATTGCAATATGGAATTATTTGCCAACCTCAGAGGATATATACAAAAGTTAATTCTTTTATTCTGTCCATCTCAATAGTGTAGAATAGTGTAGAATAAGAAATTCTACTATCACCTGTTTTCTCTGCAAATTGAAGAGACTTCAACTTTGACCTTGGCCCCTAAGCTGTAATGCAAGTCTAGTCATTTTTCCCCCTTTTTTCTAATGCACCACCTCCACATTTTCTTTCCTTGTATTCACTGGAATTAGAAATAATTGAATCTGCAATTAGCTGTGATTCACTTTGGGTGTATGAATGTACGTGATACCTCAATGTTAAAGGAGACAAATATGTAGAAGAACTCAAGTGTATGGAAAAGATATTTCAAGAATAAAATATATGGGCTATAAAATGTTATTTCATTCTTAATGCCAGCATCGTATTTTAAATTTATTTTAGAATTTATTGATGTGATTAAGTTTCTATTTTATGCTCTAAAATATGAACTTACATCTTCAGGTTAACTAATGTACACTACTTGTAGGTATGTCAACTCGCTTGTCACTGGCTCCTTTTTGACTATTGACTGAACTAAGTGACTGACTTCTTCAATAGGTTCATCTCATTAAAACATACTTGGAATGAGTGCAAAGCATTGAAACAGGTCAGGAGGAGGTCACAAGTAAGGTCCACAAAGGGGAGGGTGCTGGGAAGGCAGAACACTGAGGAGAGACTAGGAGCCTTACCTGATGTCTGTGCACGTTATGCAAGTGATGTTCCGGCTGTTGGTTGTTACTAGGTTCAAAGCCACTGATGTGTCCTGATCTGAGGTTGGGTGTGCTGCACACTTAAAGAAAAATTCCTGAAAGAATGAGAAACATAATCAGACACATGGATCCCAGTAGGCTATTTTTACTTATCTAGATATACTGATAGTAAGCAATCTCTGTACAAGAGAAGAAATCTACCATTAGTTATGAGCTAGGAATGAATCAGCCTCATATCTTTACAGGGAAAGAAAGCACTTGGCTGGTGCTAAACTAGTCAACAATTCCCACTTGTAAAGAAGGTGCTAAGTGAGTTATTGTCAATGCAATGAGTTGTGAGCACAGGAAACACTCTGTGCCCCTCCTCCAGCCATGTCCCTGGAGAATGAGTCCAGAAGAAAAAGAGGAAGTGGACGCAGGAGAAAGCCCAAAGTAACATCTCCTATGTGAGCAAGGGTGACCCTGGGGCCTGAAATGACTTGTCCACAGTTACACAATCAGAAGTGAAGCCAACAAGTACCCATGAGTCTTGAAGGCAATCCAAAGCTTTCTATATAGTTAGTCCTTTAGCTGCAACAGTGCAGGACACAGAAAGCAACTCAAGAGCTTTGTATGAGCACACACAAGAACATGTGGACTCTGGGCAGGGACACCTTCATAGAACACTTGGCTTTCTCCTGCCTAATTTAGAGCCAGCACTTTCTGCCTTATTCTGCATCCCAGAATTCCCTGGGAATTCTGTCTGCCCAGCCACTACATCAGGCAAATGGAAACATTCCAACACCTCTCTGCTTTTTATTTATTCCTCAACCACATCCTGCCTATGTTACTGAGAAGCCAAAGAACCTTGCATACCACAGTATCTCCTAACTGGGTTTGTGTGTAACTACCCGGAATGTGCGGAGTATTTTCCCTTTATGCTATAGATGAGGTGCTGGTGAACTTCTGTGGAAAGCTCTAGGTGTGAATATTAGATGCTCTTGGTGTGTGTGCTATATAATCTTTGTTGCTGTATAAATTGGACACTGGAGCCTAAAAACAGCCATAAAGGCATGGCTGTATTCTAATGAAATTTTATTTTTAATATGTATAGCAAGTTAGTTTGGCTGTAAAATATAGGCTAAGCCACCCTGAAAATTAGTAGTATGCTTTATTTATACTTGCATTCTAACAGTCTTAGCATCAGATACACATTCATTTTATTTTCTTAAATGAACATTTATAACACTTGTTCAACCAGTGTCATTTCAGACAGCACCACTGGACTTGCTGTCCTCCTATGACATGCTGGTCACCTCAGAATCACATGAGGTGCAGTGGGTGGGGTGCAGGATTTCTTAAACTAGAAATTGATGAATCCACTTTCTGGTTTTCTAAATTCTGGGTTAAGGCGAAGGATTTGCATTTCTAACAATGTGCCAGGTGCTGCTCTAGGAAGTGCCCTGGAGAACCACAGAGTCACACCAGCAGAGGGGAAAGTAGCCACTACTTACTATCTTAGCGGGTTACAGATGCACAGGCTTTGCTTACTGCTTCTGAAAACAATGCCATATCCCAGGCATATACAGTACTTCAAAAGTCTGAGGGTGCTGTGTTACAGCGCTATGTCTTAAAGCCAGATATTTGCAGGCCAGGCTATGCTTCACTACATATCTCTCAACCAATCCCAGATGGTATAACTACTGTTTCACTGGGCCCTGTCCTACCTGGGAAGTAGTATACTAGCTGACCCTCTTACCTGAAGTCTTCAGCCCAAGTGTTTTTCTAATTTTTCTAGAACAAATGGAGCACCATTTGTTTAACAAATGTGCTGGAGCCCAGGTTTGGGCATATCCATGGATCCCTGGCTGTAAGTAAGCCCACACTCTTCCTTGTAGCAGTATGGAGATCCTGCTGGTTTTGCTTTCTTTATTTTTTCCTTAAACATGGGATGCTATTCCTTTACTAAGTCTTTTGAAATGGTACAAATTTTTCAAGGGCTACTTTAAGAATATTGAGAAAAAGATTTAATATAATTCCTGACTATCAAAACAAGTTTGGAGGACATGACCAAATCTTACGATATACATTGAATTAGCAATTACAGTTGCTTTCTGCAGACATGAAAAAAAACTTCATTCATAATGTAAGTAATTCCTTCAAGAGAGCTGAGTTGGCTGGACCATTGGGGAGGTATAGGTGAATAGAAAGTATTTATGTTTTTTCTTTGCTTGCAGGGAAATATTGGAAGACATTTAGCCAACAAATCACAAATTGCAGGGAAATATTGGAAGACAGTTAGCCAACAAATCACAAATTGCTCTAACACTAGATAAAATTCAGCCAGATAAAAGTCAGAATCCTTTTTACTGGGGATGGAAGCTTATAGCTAATAGTAATAGAAGCTACAGACATTTGGCAAATTCTAGTAATTTTTATGGTGTGATAAAACTAAAACATAAAATACCAACTCTGCATATTAACTATGTATGCCCCATCAGTAAATTTCAGTGCCTTATCTGCCATTTTTTAAAACATGAGATTTCTCTATAGTACTAGAGTAACGTGAGCAATACTGAAGAACCCAAAGTTTCGCCCAGCTTGCAAGTTAGTTTACTATATTATCACGGATGCTGACAAAGTATGAGGGACTTGTATTGGAGACAAAGGACTGCATGATTCAGCTCAGGCAAAGAGACACACTAGCATCACAACATACCAGTTCCCATGACATCCACGGAGGACAGGGTGGGCTGAGTTCAGTACTACGTATGAAGTAGTTTGGTGTCACGATTGAGGACCTTTAAAAAGAGCTCTTTACAAAAAGCTATAAGCAAGTCCTCCTTTTGTTCGGAAGAGAAATTTTGTCTTTACTATGCTGGATAATAACCAAGTGTGCCTTTTGCTCTGGACAGAGATTATTTTTCTCCTCCAAGGTCATTAGCTTTTTCTTAAAAAGATGGATCTAGAACAAAAAGTAGTTAGTGCCTCCCTCCTGAGACAAGCAGAAACACAGTGGCTAATGGAGAGTTGTTTATATAGTAAAAATGCCTTCTCTAAGATGCTAATGAGTAGAGCGGCCTAGTCATTGCCCTTCCTGTACAATCAGTGGCCTAAGGTTTTTTAAGCTTCTTCTCACTTTGCTGATCTATATTCAAACTAAACACAACCAGCGCTGGCAAATGTATTTCAGTGGTAGAGCACTTGCCTAGCATGTTTGAAGGCCTGCCAACAAAAACAAAACAAAACAAAAAAACCCCAAAAAACATGGAAAAAAACCCCAAAACCTCAGAAGTTGGAAGAGATGCTAGAGGCTTTATTCAATCTTGGGCATCTCAGAGAGCTTGCTAACAGAAGGGTGTCATCTCACAGAAAGCTTAGGATCTTTTAGAACTAACTGTGAATTCAATTTTTCTTTGTTTTCTTTTCTTGGTTGTTCAGGTTAAAAACATCAAGAAAGCCAAAGCCAGGAATATCTTCAGCTAGAGTCTTAAGGATATGGGTTGGCAGGCTGACCCCACTGTGAGGTCCTGGCAGCAGGGGCATGGCAGGGCCTTAGCTACCAGCCTAGGAAATCTCATGCCTAGCAGAGGGGCTGCTGGGAGGCTGCAGGGCCTGACTGTGCAACGTGGCAAGGAGTCTGGTTCTAGCAGATGTCAAGGATGCCTCTGGGTCACTAGGGAAGCAGTGCCCTGTACTCATAGAGAATGCCTTAGTGCATTAGTGAGGCCCATAGAGCGCCTGGATTTGGGGAAATAAAGAGACTCAAAGTGACCAGCCCATGTCTTAAAAATACCAGCTCACAGATAAATCAACTACAAAAAAGAAAAAAATCCTGTTAATTTAAATAAATTCTTCTATATAAGTAGGACCTTTAGTTTCCACTGGTTGGTTTATTAAATGTGGATCCATCTACTCACTTCTGGAAAGACTCCATTAGTCACAGAGATAACAGTCTATGACAGTAACTAATTTTGCTTTCACATGATAGCTTAAATTATTTTTAAAATCCTAAAGAAAACAAGGTATTGAAAATCTATTTGGCTTTATACTGTAATACTATTAAATGCTATGTGGTTTCCACTTCGGTAGTATTAAATAAAAAATTTCAAATCCAACAAAGTGGTGTTCCTTAAATCACTAAATACGTGCTCATATATTTATCACTTCCTTGTGTGAGTTCTACTCTCCCCAAGTTTTGCATTTGTTGTCGCTTGCCTGTTCTTTCATTCCAGATCACAGAGGCCTAGTCCTCTGGCCACGTCATAGTCACACAAATCAAAGCAGAGAGAGCTGGCTGCACTGTCCTCACTGTCTGGAGCAGCCACGCTCCTCCCGCGCCTCAGCACAACATGTAAGGAGTGCCCCCCACTAAAAAGGGAGGTGTAGAACAGAATGGAAATGAACACAGGAACAGCAAAGTCTGAAAGTCAGGTCAGTACCAGGAACCCAACCATGTGAAATCTTTCAGGATCAGATGCTAATCAGCAATACTAAATTCAAATTACTGTGCATTAGGCAACAATGGCTAGAAGCCTTGCCTGTCCAAGTCCAGTTCGGTCTAGTTAATTCTTCAACAAGATGGGCCTGAAACTTCTAACAGGTTTTACTGAACATTCTGAAGTAAAACAATTTCACATATACTGTTTAGTAACTGTTTTCATGTAAAATGTTGTATTTGTCTTTACAAAGTGTGAAATATCACTTTGAATGCAAAATCATTTATTGTTAATATACACAAAAATACAAATATCTTGTCTTAAATAAGAAAGTCACTCAATTTTCACTAAAAGATTGTAACAGACGTATCATCTGTGTTTAAAGTGTAACTGGACAGCCTTCATTCATTCATTCATTTTCTTTTTGCAGTGCTGAGGCTGGAACCTAGGGCCTTCTGCATGATAGGCTAATGCTCCACTGCTGAGAAACATTGCTAATGTTAATACTAAAGTTTTAAAGATTTCTAAGTTAAAAACACGCCAAATAAAACACTGCTACAACACTCTCCACACAGTGTGTGACAGAAGCCTTTCAGATCATTGCACCACAGCTTGACTTGCTCATCTTGCAGCCTCAGCCCTCATTCCTACACATCAGGCTTCCTGGCAGTGTACATTTACAGTGTACAAATGCTGTAAATCACCGTATCAATTTTGACATAGCCACGCAACTTGTTAGATTGTAGAATACTTGGAAACACTGCTAATTTAGCAATGTCAGTTTTAAAATTAGTTACACCTATTTTAACAAATCAAATCTAAAAAATTAATGAGTTTGTTATCATGTCCAATACTGTTTGTGTTCTCTTAATAAGGTGTGAACAAAACCTCTAGTTGATGTGCTGAATTTATTTGAAGAAAGAAAATCAATCTGCTCCCACCAAAAGCAAAACCATGTCAAACCTTTCTGAGAAAGGCTGTCAGGTGCTGCTTGTCTGCAGAACATTCATTACCAAGCCCATGAGAAGGGCTGTGGAGGCCTCCTCCAGCATGTCCCTCTGTGGGTCATCAGTAAATACACACAGGAGACGTTTGCACACACATACCGCACACCTACACACTTGAAGACATGCACACATGCTCCAAGTGAAGCCATTCTAAACTCGGAGAGAGAAAAAGTCTTAGATGTGTGTATCCAGCACAGGGCTCTACCATTTCATTACTGTCTCAGGCCTAACAGCGTGGGCATCTTTACACCAATATAGTTACGGTTAAATTTCTAATGAATTTTTACATTTTATCCTTATTACCAAAGTTAAAAGTACAAGCCAGATCTAGTCCCTCAGAAAATGTTTAGCAGATAATAAAAATGAAATTCTGTATTTCAAAAAGTTCTGATAACCCGAAGTTTGTTTGTTTGTGATATTGGGGATTGAACCCAAGGCCTGCACACAAAGCTATATCCCCCATTGTTGGAGACAGCTCCCTAAGTTGCTAACTTATCCAGAGAGGGCCCCGGCTTGCCATACTCTTGTCTCAGTTCCCCAGTGTGCTGGGACTGCAGGTCTGTGGCACCACACTTGGCTCCACTGTTTCTCTCTCAAAAATTAGCACTAAATTTCATTTGTTGCAAAACATGAAGCGAATTCGTATGACATTTTAAGCTGCTATTTAATCCACTTAGTGTGAATTTTCATATTTTAATTGCAAATTAATTTTTTAAAGTGATAATATAGGCATGTTTATATATATTTTAGAGTTAAATCAGAGGAACTATATAATCTTCCTAAAATCTAAAAATTTCTAAATTCAAACTACATCTCAGCCTCCAGAGTAGTAAGTCTGATTCTAAAATATGAATTGTCTAAAAATACCACTAACCCACTAGCATGATCCTGAGAATGCTAAATACAATTGTCTATATTAATAACTAAATGCTACTTGTAATTCAGTCAAAAAAGGGACAAAGGAAAAGAACTTGGGATTCAGAAACTGCCAGGAATTAGGAACATGGGGAGGGGCAGTGGTGGGCACCTGTGATTCCTCATCTTCCTGCCAGGGGCTTTTATAGCCTGGGCATGAGTTCTTCAATGTGACTCTTCTTTGTCCATCTTTTCTCTACTTAAAAAAAAAAAAAGGCCCGCAAAGAGTATGTCTCATTACTATTTCTTTCTCACCAACTTTGAGAGACAGCTTTTCAAAACAGATTTTTGGTTGTGTAACTTACTAGTGCCTAGAGCTACTTCTGAGGCTATTTTTCAGATAATATTTTAGGCTGAGAAGCAAGGGCCTTCCTTTTCTTTATATGTTTAGAGAAAGCCCTTGCTCCAGCAGTTGTCCCCTGGATAATACCCCACTAGGAATTTTCAGAGCAAATGCTTTGCCTATAGTTGTTGGTATTTATTTACCTCTTCATAACTATCTTGCTTTTAGCAGTCATAAAAAGTCTTTGACTCCAAGGACTTTTCTGGAACCAAGAGACATCGTCAAAGCTATGTATTCTCCATCTACCAGGAGCTCTCTGGAGGAGAGATGCCCAATGGCCAGAGGCTACTTTTCCTGATGTTTAACTCATTGAAACCACTGCAGTTTGGATACTGAATGTCTACCAAAGACCCATGTGTTAAAGACATAGTCCCTAGGGAGCACTGCTGGGAGGTAGCAGAACCTTCAGGAGGCAGAGCCTGGCGGGAGGTCTCTAGGTTATTGGTGGCAGACACTTGAAGGGGATTGTGGGAGCTCAGCCCTTTCTTCTTCCTCATATACGTTCTGGTACTGAGGTGTGCACATGCCATGTGCACCACACCATTGCCTTCTGGCATCTATAAAATCAATGCACTACCCCATCATGGAACGGAATATCTACAATCATAAGCCAAAACAAATCTTTTCTCTTTATAAGTTTCTTATCTCCAATACTGTGTCTTAGTGATAAAAGTTGATTTACATACCAGGAATTCCAGGAGAATCTGGATCAAAATGACCTATAGTACAACAGTCATTTTTCTTCTCCAAGGTCTGACATTCATAAGACTAGTTAGTTGCTCTGGGGTGGTACCAGATTCTTAGATTTCCATCACTATTTAAAAAATATTTGGGAATGGTCACTTCTGTCTAACCCTCAATTTAACAGCAATTACTTAAGTGATGCTGCATGCTTGGTATATAAATTGTGCATATCTCTCCTCTTTCAATTTTGTAGACTAGCCAGACTATAAAAGATAGTATTTATTATTCCTGCTGTTCTTTATTTTCTTTAAAAACTAAAGGTTTCATATGCTGTTATAATGTGATAGCTTCAGAGAACCAATACCATCCATAACATTTGCTAGTTTCATGTTCAGGCAATGCTTTCTAGCTTTTGCTTCAGATAAATAAAATAAGATGTTAAAATATTTTGTTGTTAAAGCAGAGGATTTCCTTTTGTATTTTCTTCTCTCACCACTGATTTTCTATTTCATTACAGAATTTGACATCCAGGAGAGGGTATATAAACAAATATCTGTGAGCTGGTAATAATTTGCAAAAACTGAGGAGACAGGTCACAATTTTGAAAATTTACTGTGACTCCCAATCCCTAGATGAATTATTCTGTTCCTAGCATTTTCCAGGCAATCTTTAAAAGTTGGCAGTTATATTTATTTCTGAATGTGCAAAAAAAGCATAATCAACAGTAGCAAATAATGCTAGAGCTGTTTCATCAAATCATATTCTTGGCTAACCATCTTCCAGATCAGGCACACTGGCTCTGAGCATGGCCCTTGAAGCCTTCTCTCCTTGGTTTCACCATCCTCCCTATATACCAGGCCATCCTCAAGCCCACCATGGAGACACTCCCCCTGGTTCTTAAAAGTGTTGTACTCTTTTTCCCTGGGCCTTCATCCTGTGGTTTTCCCTGAGCTATATCTACTGCTCTCCTCCACTGCTCCCCTCATTTAGACTTTCCAATTATCCAGTATTGTTCCGGCTTGCCCTTCAAAAGCCCTTCAGTGACTCCTGCCCCGGGATCTTCCCTAGCTCTGGAGGACTGCAACAGGTCCACGTCAGTGCCTGAGGCTCTTGCTGTAGAGTTCTACCAACATCCATAGGACTCAAAGTAGCAAAGGACTGGAGGAAATCTCTTTGCAAATCTGGCATGTAGTCTACAGTATCCAAGAGAAGCAGGAGAGAGCTTTTTCCTCCTGGTGTATAGAGTGAAATAGGAAGACTGAAGAACTCGCTGGGCTGCAGCGTGGGGCACTGAAGAGCTTGGCTGCCAGGAAATCCTTGGGCATGTACATCCCTTCCTGGGAACTGAGAGTCGCTCTCTTTCTTTGGCTTGCTCTTCCCTCCTTGCTTTTGTTGTGCTGTTGCAGCCACTGGTCTGCTCATTTGGAAAACAGCCCTTATGCCCTGGACGAAGGGGTAGCGGAATGATGCCGTCATTTTTCTCTGCTAGCCAGAGGCTGAGGGACACAGCAACTACCACTTTAGAGTGTCCAGTCTGGGCACAGAAAGTGCAAGAGAAACATACCTTTTGATAGCAATAATTCATGAAAATGATAATCTAACTTGTTTTTGCTACAAGCAAAAAGAAACATTGGGCAATAAAAAAATAACTCTAGCTTTAAAACATTTTAAATGACTTTAGACCTGGAATCTAAATTTTTTCCTACAAAAGTCCTTGTGTCTTTGGCAAGTAGAATTTAAAGCTTCTTTTTATTGTTGCTTTCTTTATTGCAGGCAGTACATGCTACCATAAACACTCCACTCAAGACAAAACTGGGCAAAGGCAAGTGCTTTATATGGTGTGCTTCTCACATTCTCTAGTTACCTTCTTTCTTCATTAGAAAGGGTAGTAAAATGTGATTTGAAAATTTACTGATATTACATTCAGGAAAACTAGATGGATGAAAGGAAACAAATGATACAAAGAGCAGCTTCTTAAAAAACATAACATCAGTATAATCAATTACAAATGAAAATATTACAAATTCAGTGGACCATTCTACTAATGCTATATATAATGAGACATACATCTATTTAGGAGATATGTATTTCATAAATAGAATGGCTGGTTGAATATATACAGTTTTTCCCACTGATGCATTTTCAGAGTCAAATTGACTAATACCATACAACATACCCTAACCTTTGGAACAAAATACATGAGAGAAGCATCAAAACTTTTGGTCATGAGTGTGCCATTAATAGAATTTATTTCCCCTACATTATTTGAGAAATGAATGCCCTGCTATAGAGATAAAGGTGGATAGTCTTACAGAAGATAGGCTCCAGGAGAAAAATTCAAAGACAAAATAAGGGTGGCCAGGAAAGGAGCTGAATCCCTCTTCTTCTTAATCCATCTTGCCATCATAAAGCTTAAGCAGTGCTCAGGGATGGCATATAAGAGACCAGGTTGTGTGAGAGGACAGTCTCCTGGCAGACAGACATGTGTTCATGCCAGGAAAGACCCAGGGAAGGGAAAATGCGAGATTCCTTCTGCCTCCAGACGACTAGAGAAAAAGTTAGATCTTCCTGTCAGGATTGCTTTTTTTCTCAGCAGAAAGAGAACTCTTAAGGAAAATAACAAAGATACAATAAAGTATGTCAATCAGTTTAAGACGTACTTTGAGGATGCAATTTAAGAATTTTTAAATCTAGAAAAACAAATAAACAATCACAAATGAATACAAGAGTAAGGACATCAGTATGGAACTGAGAGAAGAATCAAAGAAATAACAGAAAATGTCTCTAAACAAAAGCATGGGCATGGGTATTGGTAAACCATCCCTGAAAGCACAAATCACAGACTAAGACAAAGAACTCCCTAATTCATATGAAATGTGTGTGTGTGTGTGTGTGTGTGTGTACACACACACACACACACACACACACACACACACACACAGGGCTGGGGATATAGCTCAGTGGAATAAGCGCCTGCCTAGCAAGCGCAGGGTCCTGAGTTCGATCCCCAGTGCCGCCCAAAAAAAATAAATAATAAAAAAATAAAAAATATATACACACACACATAATTCACGTTTTCTAGATGTATACGTTTAGTTTAAAAAGGCAATAAAGTATAAGAAAGGTAAATCATATACCAATTTATTCATGAGTACTGATACATAAATTCAAAATAAATTATTGACAAGTTAATTCCAGTGTTGTATTAAAATGAGAACATGCTCTGGATATACTCTGAACATTTGATTACTTATTTAAGGGATATTTACTGAGCATGTTATTTCTGTCGTATAATCTAGGTGATAAGGACACAAAACAAAAACACACACAGTGCACACATTCTAGGATGGAAAGACAGTGAACAAATGAACAAAATAAACATGTGATGTATGTCCAGACAGTAATGACTGAACCAAGAAAGTGAATAGGAGCCAGAGTTTACATAGATGCTTTACTCTTTACATATTCATCAGTTTAATTTGCACTACCAAAAATGCAGAGGAGATATATGTAGTTATGTAGTGGCAAACCCAAGTCAATAATTAAACTCAGAATCAACTCCCTTAAAAACACCATGAAAAAATATAAATACCAGCTACAATAAATATGACAAACCAAAGCTCTATAAATTTGACAAAGCCACTTGCCAAAAAACTTGTAATAATTGGACACTAAATGAAAATGCTCATTAATAATGTTATTATCCATCATTGAATAAGCAAACAGAACATATGCCACATATTAAAAATGACAAATTTATCTTTATTTGTTGATGATATGGCCCACCTAAAAAACCTGAGTCTGAAATGCTGTGAAAATTAAAGAAAAAAAATTAAGTGACTAGAAGCAAACTGTCCAGTTAAAAATTGATTTTTCTCAGAGTAATAAAATTTAGGTAGAACAGGAATAAAAAAAACTCATTCGTGATATATAAAAAAGTAATAAAATACTAATGCATTTATTCAACAAAAAAATCAAAAGAACTTTTACAAATACTTAAAAAGTAGACAAGTATACAAAGACAGAAATTATTCTGAATATAAGGATTTATGACTACTTCAGTAACAGCTTGGATCATTTGGAGTCAAGTGATATTGGAGATCCAGGTAGAATTATTTTGAGGATGGGGCAAGAAAGAGAGATTAGACACACTAAAATTTTAAAAATTCCATGAAAAATAAATGTGTAAGAATTTACAAGATATTTTAAAAATAACAAATCTAGCATTCATTACAATTTAGAACCAATAAGTTCTTATAAGACAGAGTATTCATATAACAATATATAAATAGGCTAATGGAATGGAGTCCAGGAATATTGTATTTGCATAATTAATTTATGACAAAGTGGCATTTCCATTCAGTGGGGCAATGATGGATTGTCAGCAAGTGGTGTGGATGAATAGCTCATATTTGAAGCTAAGAGATGGTCATTTGTCACTGGAGGAAAAAGTCCAAGGGGATTAAATATCCAAACATTAAAACTAACAACACAAAACTAATACATAGATAGGTAGCAATTCATATAAACTTGGGCTGGGAGCGGAGGGAGAACTTTACAGAAATGTAAACTGAGTAAGTCTCTCTCCACATAAAAGAAAATGTTCTGTATTTTGAAAATTTCTGCAATGGAAAAAGACCAAAATATTTACAGAATATATAGTAGAAAAAGGGTTAACATACTCTTTAAATGTGTTTTTACCAATTACTTTAACAAATGGCCAACAACACAAATCAATACTAAAGAATATAAAATGGCAAATCTCAGACAAGAAAATAGAATAGGTTAACGACATGAAAAGACACTTTATTGGTAGTCAGACAAATGCTAATAAAAAGCAAATATGCAGTACATTTTCCCATATAATTTTACTTTACCTGGAATCCCAGGCTAGTGAGTGTGTGTTAAAGTCTGTGTGAGAGGGGGAAGCACCTCTTTGAGAAATGAGCAGGTAGCACAGATAAAAATTTTAAATGCATTTATCATTGTTCATGTTAACAGAAGTAACAGTATATCACTTATATACAGGGACATTACCTCAACATAATTCATCAGAAAAACAAAAAACATCAAGAGAAGATTTTGCCTAATACTTAATGTTATGGAATACTATGCAGATATTACAATTTTGGTGTGTGTGGGTATTGATCTTGAGAGATTTATAGGAGCTACTATTACATTAGAAAGTATGGTCAAGGAAGAGTAGTTTACCATTTAAAGAAATAGAATGAAAGTAATCCTACAGGTATTACTATTTTAAATGCTTATAGAATAACAGAATTCTGAGGAAAATTCACATCAATCATCTTGGAGGGATGAAATGAAGGAAAGAACAAAACTATTAATTTATTTTCTTCACATTTTTTTTTTTTTGCTTGAATTGTTACAACAGGCATGAACTTTTTTAAATATTCAAAAGGGAGAGAGTTGACCATAATATCAGCAACAAAAGCCAGCTGTCACAACGCAGTCAGCAAAGCACTGGCCCGGAGTAAGGCATCTGGGGCACATGAAGATGAATCTCTGCTGAGGTCAGGTAGACCAAGGGCTGCATCAGTCCTGTATCACAGCTGAGAAAACGCACTGGGTTTTCCGGGGAGAAGAGGGTGCTATGGTTGATACATTGTGTCAACTTGGAGAGTCTAAAGGTTTCGCTAAGTAACTCAGCAGTTGTAAATCTTGGGGTTCAAAAGACATGCACTTACCCTTCTGGGATGTTGTTTATTGTGTTAATTTGAGAAGTTTAGAAGGTTAACTATGTGACTCAGCAGGGAGATGGGTGCTTATTTGTATTCATCCTAAACCTGTGTAAGAGGAAGGCATGCAGAGGGTGTGGGTGTAGAGGATCGCCCCCACCTCCCCAGAGCCGGTAGAGTGTATAAAAAAAGGAATTGAAGGACTGGATGCTGGTTCTTCAGAGGAGCTCGAGTCTGCACCTTCAGCTTGGTCGCCTCCTGGCTTCCAGTGCAGACTCTTCGGCTTCCACCTGGGACTCCAGCATTCTGGTGTTGGCTCTCCAGCCTTCACCATAGATTCATCAGCATTTCGTCACAGACCCAACAGCCCTTGATACGGACTTGCTCAGACACTGCAGTGAGCTCCAGGCCCCAGGCCTGGACTCTTCAGTCTCCAGCGTGCAGACACCCTCTGCACACTTCCTCATCTAACCCTGTAGCTGAGCATTGTAAGTCGAATTTGTAATTTGTTGTACATTTGTATATCTTGTGTTAAATCTGTTTCTTTAGTAAACCCTGACTGATACAGATGGAAACAGGGATGTGAAGGATGCTTAAGGAAGCACATATCCTCCATTGTTGGCGAAAGGTGGAAAGTCATAGGGAGATGGCAGAAAACCAATCAGTAGCAGTAGCCAGAGATGAGATGAGAAAGAATGCTGCCCCTCTTGGAGGATGGAAGGCTCCATACTAAAGGGAACAGACCTCGTGTGAGTGATTCTAAGACAAATGAGATGATCAGGGTTAGAAAATTGTCTAGATGTGCAGTGAGAGGAAGTATAACACAAAAACAAGTCTCACAATCCTTCCCGTGTCCATGACAATCATCACCTCAGTCCGGTGACTAGACCCTTACTATAGTGAGCCAAGTAACAGGCTCTCATGTGGTTCTGTAACCAACCATGATGTACACATATTATGTTAGACCATGCTTGCTTTCTTGTTTAGCTGAATTGCTAAAATTTGGTCAGTGGGAAGTAATATTTTACCTTTTAATGGTAGCTCAAACTTACTAAGCTTTACTTGTGACTTTCTTTTATTTTATCCAATGTATAGCTCTTTGTAATAAATCAAATTTATATGTTCATGGTATAGGTAATCTTCAGCTAATTATGTAAATAGAATCAGGTTATTAGAAAGTAAATTTTTTCAATTTGGTGTAAATTTAAAAGAGTTACATTTATATATAAGTATTTCAATATTCTTATGTTTACCTAATTAATAATATTATCTGGCATTACTTAGTATGTTTGAAAGGAAATTAGAAGTATGAAATACTTTTTCCCCTCCCAAATGTCTTTGCTTAAGGTCTCATCTGTCAAGGATTAGCTGGAAGGAGCTGTTCATGGTTAATTATAAAATTTACAGGAGAAAATTTTGCTTACAAGAAACATGAAGTAAACACCTAAATCAAAAGGAAGTCACACTGAAAGCAACCCCACCACCAAATGTGCTCCCTGACATTACATTCAGATCAGCAGGTAGCTCACAACGGCACTGACTCACAAAACTTGACAAACTAGTCTTACCTCTGTACATATAAAAGAGTAAGCTTCAATTGAAGTTCTTGAACAACAGCAAGTACTTACAAGGAGCTATGTAAGAACTCAAAATCTAGGTAACCAGCCCACTCAACATGATAGCTCTCTTTCATGGACATGTCCCATCTATTTGTTAGTGTATTATATTAGATGGTGTGATATTCCTTATGTGTGCAGATTTAGGTACTCATTATTTATCATGATTTCTGCAAAAACTTTTTACATTGCAGTAGAAGGCTAGGAAATCATCAATTTTATGTTACTCAACAGCATATTCTACAGTGTTTTACTTGCAGGAAGTATGAAAACCAGACAGCAGGGCCTCTGTTACTGGCTGTTCTGGGTTGCTGCTAGGAGCTGTATCTAAGCCATTCACTTCAACTGGCCATTATTAACTGGTGGGTTTTGTGCAGTGTTCCTGTGCATTTCTGCATTGGGGACCTGTTTTGGTTACTTTTCTCTTATTGCTAGGACAAAATACCTGACACCCAAAATTAAGAAGGAAAGGTTTACATAGTTCACAGTATGTGGAGGTTTCAGTCTATAATCAGCTGGCTCCAAGGCAGGGTGGCCTGGCACAGGGGCAACAGTTCAAGGTGGCAGAAGACAGCAAAAGGGGGAGAAGTGAGCCTCTTTTGCTCCCATATATTGTAAGCAGGCTCCCCCATCCCCCAGGGCTGGTGCAGCACTCACACAATCTGCATGACCCCCTCTTGCACAGGATGAGGATGTTTACAAGATAAGGACACTGGCTCCTTGCTGAGTTTGGTTAAACTTCTACTCAAGTTGGCATAATGTATCAACCATTGCAGGACCCAACACATGAAAAAGTAGGTTTTTTCTTCCTAGTCACTTAACCTATTATCAGCCAGGTACATGAAGTCCTGGAAGGCACTAGAGTAGAATGATGGGTATTATTTCCATTATATTTTCTTCAGTTGTATCAATCCACCTACTCAGAACACACTGAGTTATATTAGTCACCTGCAAGTCTATGACTAATATGGAATATTTCTTCTTACCTTACTTGCACAAATCTAGTTTCTTTTTAGAAAACAATGTATTATTTAGGGCAATATTATTACTGACTGAAACACAGTAAGTCCCACTGGACAGTGTTGCAATATTGTTTTGGCTGGGAACATTTCTTTCATCACTAACACCTGGTGCTCAGTGACTACAGCAAGACTTGGCTGGCTATAATAAGCCCATATGTGCAAAAATGGCACAGTGCTTGCTTGTAGTTGGCCAGACGTGTGTGCTAAAACACATGGGTGCCAGGGGGTGATAAGCTTTGATGACCTTCACAACCCTGTGAAAGCAGTAGAGTTGATAAAATTATTTTTAATGTAGCAATACTAGGAAATACAGAAATATCTATATCACATTAATGTAACACAAACTGCATCCATATGGTAATTTTAGAATCCTTTAAATGTATGATTTGTCTTGTCTTTATGAGGAATTTTGGGAAGTGTGAGTTTTACCAGCTATGACTTAATGAAAAAACCCAAATAACACTTTGGATAACCTATGGGTATGAAAATCATGCACAGACTCTTCCCATTCTATTTTTCCACATCAGCTCCTTGAAACCATGTTAGAGACACTGCCAGAAGTTTTATGTGTTCTGTGATTGCTAATAAGTAATTTTCACTTCATTGTTAATTATAATTCACATAAAGCCATGTTTTCTTGAGGTTTTATAACATTTTATGAAACTAGGAATAATATGTTAGCTACATATAAAAAAGCCTCCATATATTTTTATACAAATAAATATTTGAAGGGCTTGGGATATAGCCCAATGGCACAAGTGCCTGCTTGGCAAGCAAGGTCCTGAATTCAATTCTTGGTAACCCCCACACCACAAACAGCAAAATTAACTAGTTCACTGCCATCATGTCAAATAAACATTTGAATAATGTATTAATTCCCTATGTTTGTCTGCTGGGCAGAGATAAATTAGTTATCAGTGTGTGTGTTGTGAGAGTTTGGTGCTACTTCATCTAGTTATACCTTCCTGTTCTGGTGCCAGGGATTACTCTTTCATTAGCTGCAGTTTGCCTTTTGTGGTGAGACTGTGGAATGATTTATTCACATTTCCAATGAGAGAAAGTTTAAATGAATTTTCTGGCTTTAGTAAAGTCTCCACAAAACAAGAGGAAGTGCAAGACAAATCCATTCACTTTATAAATAATGCTTGCGGTGTAAATACATTGAAGAATACAATTTTTAATATACTTCATCCTCCTAAAATGCCTCAAAATAATTCTTCAGGAAAATCACACTGTGTAAATAAGTGCTTTATGGTGTCAGTTGATGTTTCCAAATAAGAGTAGTGTAAATTGAGTGTGTGTGCTTAGGTAATTATTTTTTTTTTTGCAGTTCTATAATCACCTTGTACTCCTTACAGAAAGAAAATCTTTCTTTGTTCACTTTGTGTTATTAACACACATAAATACTTGATACAAAGACGTGTAGATAGAGTCAATAGAGTAAGAAAGGGATAACCAGAGGGATTCTTAGCATGACACAAAATCATACATATACATACTCACCTACACTAGAGAAGATTTTCCTATAACCCCCTCTCCATTCCTTTCAGAGTCACTGCCATAGTGAGCTGTCAAGTCCCAGCAGTGCCAATAAAAACAAAATCAGCATCAACTGTGCAGAGAAGAAACGCGCAAAGCAAACTGACAAATAACCTGGAGAGGGGGTGCTGATGCACTTGCCCCTGGGAAGCTACTGCCACACGTGCGTGCGTGGACACCGTGCTTTAAAGGCCATCGCTCCTCTGACCCTGACGCACCTGTGCCTGCCCAATCCAAGTCCAGAGAGTGAGCACATCCCTCCACATCTCCAGTTTCCTTCATCCTTTGTAGTCCCTTCATCCTGCCCTTCCATCGCTACACAACTCCTATCCCCAGGTAGCTACTCACCTACTTTCTGAAGTGTAGATCAGTTTGAATTTTCTAGAACGTTATGTAGAAGTCATACCTTAGCGTACTTGTTGTCCAGCTGTTTTGACTCAGTATAGTTACTTGAAATCCGTCCATGACATTGAGTGGGTCTATTATTACCACTATTTTTCCAGTGTGTCTCTGCTGGGTACCTTCAAAACTATTAATTTTTTTAAAAAGACGTTACTTTTAGGGCAGTTTTAGCAAAACTGAATGGAAAGTACAGTTTCCCTATAGCTACTTACCCTACCTACGTGCACAACTTCTTACACTACCAGCATCCCACCCTAGAGAGGTACGTTTTTCACAATTGATGAACCTACATCGACATATTTCCACACAAATTCCAACGCTTACCCTGGCATTTACCTTGGTGTTGTACATTCTAAGGGTTCTGACCAATGTATGAAGACAGGCGGCCACCACGGCAATATCACACAGAAGGACTGCACTGCCTTAAAATCTCCTACATTGTACTTATTCATTCCTCACTGACCACCCAGTGCCTGGCAACCAGCAACATTTTTACCGTTTCCCTGATTTTTGTCTTTGGGAAAAAGTCCTATAACTGGGACCATACAGTAGGTCACCTTTTCAGGTTATCTGTTTTTACTTAGAAATATGAGTTTACAATTTCTCTATGTCTTTTCATAGGTCGACAGCTCATTTCTTTTTAGCACTTCATCAGCACTTCATCATTTTCTATCATTTCAATGTGTCAAAATTTATTCAGCCACTTACTGCAAGGTAACTTTGTGGCAACTATGAATAAAACCTCTAAAAACATTTGTGTGGACCTATAATAAAGAGTTAAATTGCTGGATCATGTGGTAGGAGGATGGTTAGTTTCATAAAAAAAAAGCAAAAACAGAAACAAAACCAAAACCCAGCCGGACTGTCTTCGAAGTGGCTGTAACATTTTGCATTCCGATCAGCAATGAGCGAGGGCTCCTGTGGCTCCACGTCTCCCACATTCGGTGGCATCAGTGTTCTGGGTGCTGGCCAATGTAATAAGTGGGTCGCGGTGTATCTTTACTGCAGCTTGCAATTCCTTAATGAGCATTTGTTCATACATTTAATTGTCATTTATATTTTTTGTGAGGTGTCTGTTCAGGATTTTTGCCTATTTTTAATCAGGATATTTTTTGTTTAAAGTTTTAATTTGAATTTTAAAAAATCTCTGTATATTGTGGGTAACAGCCCTTTATCAAATAGGTATTTTGCAAATATTTTCTCCTAGTCCATGGACTATCTTTTTATTCTCAGGTCATTATCTTTCATAGAGGATAGCTTTTTAATGCTAAGTCCAGTTTATCAATTATTTCATAGATCATACTTTTGTTGTTCTATCTAGAAATTCACCAGCATATTATAGGTATCTTACATTTTATCTAATGTTAATTTTTTCATTTTATAGTCTTGCATTTTATATTTAGGGGTATGATCCATTTTGAATTGTGAAAATTATAAGATTTATACCTAGATCTTTCCTTTCTTTGCCTCCCTCCTTTCCTCCCTGCTTCCCTCCCTCCTTCCTTCCTTCCTTCCTTCCTTCCTTCCTTCCTTCCTTCCTTCCTTCCTTCCTTCTTTCCTCTCTTATGATCTTTCTTCTTTCTCTTTCTTTCTTTCTTTCTTTCTTTCTTTCTTTCTTTCTTTCTTTCTTTCTTTCTTTCTTTCTCTTCTGCCTAGGTGGCCAGTTGTTCTAACATTTGCTGAAAATGTTCTTTTATCCATTGTATTTTCTTTGCTCCTTTGGCAAAGAAACTTTCATTATGTTTGTGAAGGTCTGTTTCTGGATTGCCTACTTTATTACTGACCAATTTAGTTATTTATTTACCATTATCATGTTGTTTTGATTACTACAGCTTTAAAGTTTTGAATTGGATAGTTTTAATACTCTGACCTTACTCTTTACTATTGTGTTGGTTATTCTGGCTTTTTTCCTTTCCCTTCATATATACTTGAGACTCAGATTGTTGATAGCCACATGTTATCTTGCTGGGATAATGCATTGAATCTATATATAACATTGGGAAAAATTAACACTTTGGCAATACTGAATCATATTATACATGAACGTGGAATGTCTTTCTATTTATTTAGCTATTCAGTCTCTTTCATCAAAGTGTTGAAATTTTCTCAAATAGACCAAGTATGTATTTGTTAGATTTTAGATCCAACTAATTCATTTTGGGAGGTGATAATGTAAATAATATTGCATCCTTAAATTCAAATTCTATTTGTTCATTGTTTGTATATATATAGGAAAGTGGTTGACTTTTATACATATTAACCTTGTGCATTGAAACTTTGCTGTAATTCTTAATAGTGTCCATTTTTTTCTTTTGTCAATACTTTTTACATTTTCTATTTATACAGTTATGTCTTCTGTGAAAAAGACAGTTTGTACTTTTCCTTCTCCTTCCTGTACCCGTTATTTCCTCTTGATATCTTGCAGCACTAGTACAATTTCTAGTAAAATGTTGAAAGGAAACAGTGAGAGGAGACCATCTTGCCTTGCTCCTGATATCTTACTAGGAAAACTAATTTCTAACCATTGAGAATGATATTAACCGAAGTTTTATTTTTTTGTTTTTTCTAGATATCCTTTATCAAACTGAGGGAGTTCTCTATCAGTGAGCATTCACCATGGTTAAGAGTTTTTTTTTTTTTAATCCATGAATGGGCACTAGATTTTGTCAAATACAATTTCTGCATCTATGGATATGGTCAAGTGCTTTCTGTTCTTTATCATATGATGAGTTACATGCATTGAGTTTTCTCTTCTTTTCCTTTGGATTTATAAAACTTTTATTTACCACTTATGTAATTTTAAACTCGCATATCCGCATATGTATATATGAGTCGTGGGCAAAGTATACAGTGAATATTTTAAAAATCACTACAGTAAAAGACACCATGCCATTCATATCCTTTAAAATTGTACCCTTAGCTTTTAACACACATCATTCTTGCTACTTTCTGAAACAGTTATGGAAGTCTTCTTTGGTGAGTATTTTTTGTGGCTGCCATAATGTCCTGAACTGATTCAAAACCTTCATGATACTATCTGTCAAATAAACCAAGTAGGAATAAAAGATGTGTCCTCATCCACCTTATTCATTAGATCTGGCGCAGTACAACTTCTGGTTTTTCCCCAAAGTCAAAATGACCATCAAGGTATATGCTTTGAATAGATTCAGGACCATAATGTGCCGCAGCTGGGCAGCTCTGATTTGACTTCAATCATCTGCCGTTATGTAGTTAATTTTCGTCTGCTTTTGCATTAATATAGAACCTTACAACAAAAACAGTAATTGTTATTTCATGGCTAGATTATCATTAAATTCAGTGAAACTTTTTCTTGTATTATTCTTTTGTTGTTCTTTAGTACTCATTTTTATCTGGGATCTTCATTTATAAATAATATGTCATTTTATATATATACATATATGTATGTTGCATCGTGTTCTCTTTTAAATTTTAAGAGTATTTTGAAAAATTTTTCCTGTGAGAGTGTCAAATACAGAAAATGATGATTCCTCAGGTAATCTGTAATTATATATCAGAGGAAAAGTCACGACCTATGTACTCTTCAGATGAAGATGCATTAGAGTCAGATAAATGTAATCTTGTTGTCAATACATTCAGTGTGCACAGTGCAGACTGGATATTAATGTAGAAGATCGAGAGGAATGATACAACTAAGTTTAGAAAGAAACGTGATAGAGCATGAGCACACAGAACTGTGAAACACAGAATTTCTATTAAGGAATATTTGTACTGATCCTTTACATTGTATAAATTATTCATACCTTATGGTGGAAATTATAATTGAAGACATAGATATTACATACAGTGAGGCTTTAGTGCAGCATGAAAACCACCTCAGCAATGCTGGGAATTAGTTACAATTAGCTGAATGAAACTTTTAAAGGTGCTTCTTTTTGGAGTGTGGGTACTGGGAATCAGACCCAGGACCTCACACTTGCCAGACAGGTGCTGTGAAGGTACATTATTAATTGTGGAGGTAATGCCATTATCAGATACTACATTGTATTGGTGTTGTAGTCAGAGTTTGCAAGGGAATAGACTTAATACAGGACACATAATTTACAGTATTATTTTATAATATTTGCCGAAAAAGTCAAATCCAGAAGAGTGTAGATCTGTCCCCGCGCTAGAGACCAGAAAAATCCAGCAAGGAGCTGAGCTTTCCTATGATGATAACAACCGAGTTTGTACGAGGAAAACCAGCCGTGGCAAGCTTCTCCATGAAAATCAATAGTATACAACTTCCCCTTCAGAACCTTTCATGCTGTTCTGGCAACAATCCTATGATGGATCGTGCATGCCAAGAACCACACTGAGAGTTCAGCTGGGTGTTCCTACTTCCACCACAATTGGTCTGAAAATAATTGTACGCCAACAGACATACAAAGAATGCAATGAAAAACAAACATTTTGTTTTTGCAATTTTGAACTATTTACATTTCTCTGACAACACAAGGATCCCCTGTATAAATTTTGAAAAATCTTGCGAGAAATTATTAGTACATCAAAAAATGCAGTAAAATTTGGAAGAAATGTAGTTATAGATGAAAATATGATTTTATGGTGAGAAAGTATCTGCATTTTCACCAATACACCACAGGAAAATGGCACTAGTACTGTACAAAATTATTTAAGTTATGTTTGCATAATGGTTGCACCTAAGATTTACATGTCTAGGCCAGAAAAAGTGCAAAGTCTTCAACGCATAGCTATTTGTATGATGTTGCTTGAAATTAAGGAATGGCTTATTATTTGAACAGTACACATTATAGGCAAGTAGTTATTCTTCTACTATACCCCCAGCATGAGTTCTTTTACAAAGAGACATGTATTTTTGTGGTACAGTACAGTCAAATAGAAAATAGTACAAGGAAAAACAATGTGGTGAAATCATAAACTTGGAAATCATTCTGGTGTAAAATTTATTAAATGGATTGATAAAAGAACTGTATATTAATGGCTTGTAAAAGTCATACATGTACATTGGTGGGTGCAAATTGCTTTTAAAAATTTACTTTATGAAAGCTCTCTTAGGATTAGCAAGAAATTCATGCAAACAATGTAAAGAAAATTATCAAAAATTATCTGAAAAGATGGGTGTGGCTGTAGCCACAAAAAATGCCAACTGTTCCATGACATTTGGTGTACTGTATAAAATTCAGCCATATTTATGGATAAAATGTTTTAGGGTCCATAAAAATATAAATTTAATATGATAATTTTTAATTGGTGTGAATGATATTTGTATTTGGGCAGTAATTATTCAGATTTGAGCAACTTACTAGATTCAATCTATTATAGATTTTTAAAATTAATTTTATCAGTAAAAAGACTGATTAAAGAAATTAGGTCATTTCTTTTTGTTTTTTTTTTTTTGGCGGTACTGGGGATTGAACTCAGGACCCTGCGCTTGCTAGGCAGGCGCTTATTCCACTGAGCCATATCTCCAGCCCCAGAAATTAGGTCATTTGTACCACCCATGGTGTAAGCTACCCCACAGAGCAGTCATGTATGTACTACTGGTAGTTCAAGCCGGCAGGAACGTTGTGATAGATGAACTTAACTATACCTACAGAGTGTTCCACCCAACAACAGGATACACTGTATTCAGCAGCACATACTATATTCTCCATAACAGACCATATACTAGTTAATAATTCATGACTAAGTAGAGGCAAAAATAATCAAAATTTCTCCATGCATATTATCAGAATATATGAAAATGAAATGAAATGAAACTAGAAATAAGTAGCAAAAGAAACCACAGAAACTATGCAAATGTATGGAAATAAAACAATGCACTACCGCATCACGGGAGAAATTAAGGAAGAAGTGAGACAGCTCATAGAATTAAGTGATAATGCCAACACAGAATGCGAAGACGTATGAGACAGGATGAAAACAGTCCTACAAGGGAAGTTTATCGCTGTGAACTCTCACATCAGAAAAACAGAGTGAGCACAAATAAACAATCTGTAATGCATCTCAGGACCCTAAAATCAAAGCAAAACAAAAGAATAACCCAAATCAAGACATTGTGCAAGGCAAGAAATTATAAAGCTCAGAACAGAAATCAATGAAATGGAGACTAGAAGAAACTACACAAAGAATAATGATCCAAAAATAAAAAAAAGCCAGTTCTTTGAAGGAATAAACAAAATTGACCAATCTTCAGACAACACTAGGGAGGAAAAGGCACCATCAGTGTAATTAGAAGTGAAAAAGGAGAAATCACAATCGTAGCCACCAAAATCCATACAATTCTTAGCAATTACTTCACAGACATGTGTCAAAAAATCTGAAGAACCCAGAAAAAATGGGTAGGTTCCTAGATGTATATGAAATACAATCCAATAATAGGCAATGAAATTGAAGTGGTAATAAAAAAAACCCCTGCCAACTAAGAAAAGTCCAGGGCCTGAGAGATTCACAGAGAATTCTTTAAAATCTTCAGTGAAGATCTAACACCCATACTCCTCAAAATCTTTAATGAAATCAAACCTGACAAAGATTCAACAGAAAAAGAGAACTACAAGCCAATCTCTCTAATGAACATAGATACAAAAATCCTTAACATGATACTAGCAAACAGAATGCAACAAATCATCAAAAGGATCATATACCATGACCAAACAGGCTTCATACCAGAGATGCAAGGATGATTCAACATATGCAATTCAATACATGTAATTCATCACATAAACAAGAAAGGACCTTTGAGGACTACAGATTGTAAATTCAGTCCAGGGGATGTCCAAGGCCATCCTTATCTTGCCCTTTGAGTCAGATTCGACGGCGAAAACACCGTGCTTTCTTCTGATCACAGCTTAAGCCCAAGGCTAGTGATACTACAGTACTCACAAGGCAAAATAAGACTGGCTGAAGACAATAGGATTTTTAGAGCAGCTTTGAAGCAATAGTAAATAGTTTCCCCTGGGCTGGGGATTTAGCTCAGTGGAATAAGCGCCTGCCTAGCAGGCGCAGGGTCCTGAGTTTGATCCCCAGTACCGCCAAAAAAAAAAAAAAAATAGTTTCCCCTGAGGAAACTACAGTCTCAAATTGCCCTTGTCTCTTTCTAGCAATAATGCCCTGTTTTTCCTGGCCCACCACTGGTGTTCCTGGAAACACCCCACTGTCCTTCCTGACTGTCCTCGACACAGACGTTACCAACAAATACCATGGTTCTGGCTGCCTCACAGCCTTTTGTTCCCCATGAACAACCTAGTTGGTCCTCCCAGTTCCCCACTGCATCATCCTTTGTCTCTTACTCTGTCTCTTTGTTTTGCTCTGTGCTGTGACACCTTGCAGGAAATTGTGCATTCATTACAGGAGTCCCTGATAAAGGACAAAAATCACATGAGCATCTCAATAGATGTGTAAAATGGCTTTGACACAATCAAACATCCATTTATAATAAACCTGAAGAAAATATTTATAGCAGGACCTCATCTCAGTCTGATGTAAGCCATTTATGACTAAGCTATGGCCAGATCATATTAAACGAAGGAAAGCTAAAAGCCTTCTCTCTGCAGTCAAAAAGAAGAAAAGGATGGCCTTTATTATCACTCATGTTCAACACGGTCCTCAAACATTAGCCAGAGTGACCAGGCAAGAGAAAGGAATAAAGGGCTGGATGAGGTCAAACTATCATTATTGGGAGATGACACGATCCTTTACTTAGAAGACCCAAAAATTTCCTAGAATTAATAACAAAATTCAGCAGTGTAGCAAGATACAAAACATACCCACAGAAATCAAGAGCATTACTATCTATACAGTAATAGTAAATTCAGTGGAAGAGAAATTAGGAAAACAATACAATTCAAAACAGAATAAAAATATGCTTATGAATTAACCTAACCAAGGAAGTGAAAGACCTCTAGAATGAAAATTACCACATACTGAAAAACAAAATTGAAGAAAATAGGAAGATATTCTCTGTTTCTGGACAGAGAGAACCAATATAATCAAAATAGTTATATTTCCAAAACTGATAGATATATTTGATGCCATACCAATCAAAATACCAATGGCATTTCTCACAGATCTAGAGAAAGCAATCCTAAAACTCATATGGAACATGAGATAGCAAAAGCAATCCTAGGTAACAAAAACAACACAGCATCACAATTCCAAACATGAAGTTATACTATAAATGTACGGTGACTAAAACTGCATGGTACTGGCACAAAACAGGTATATGGATCAATGGAAAAGAAAAGAGGAAACAGAAATTACCCCATGCACACCCAGACTTTTACAAAGAGGCCAAAAATATACTCTCAGAGAAGTTAGCCTCTTTAATAGATGTCAGGAAAAATTGGATGTCCACATGCAAAAGATTGAATCTAGATGTATATATCTCACCATGTACTACAGTAAAATAAAAATGGATCAATGATCTTAATGTTAAAACAGAAACAATCTGCTGGAAGATAAAATAGTCACAAATTTGAAGAAATAGGTGTAGGCAAGGACTTTTTGAACATGACACAATAAATAACACTGAGAATGGGAGCACATCAAATAAAAAATCTTTTGCACAGCACAGCAAAACACACAACCAATTGCATCAAGAGACAACCTACAGAATGGGAAAAAAAATTACCAGCTATTCCCTGGACAGAGGATTAACATCCAGAATACATACAGAGGGGCCGGGGATCTAGGTCAGTGGCACAGCGCCTGCCCAGCAAGCGTGAGGTCATGAGATTTCATTTCTGGTACCAAAAAAAAAAAAAGAATACATACACAACTCAAAAAAATTATACCACCCAAACTAAAAGACTCAATAAGAAAGTGAGCTACCAAAATGAATAGATATTTCTCACATACAAATGGCCATTAAATACATAAAAAATGTTCAACATCACTGACCACTAGGGAAATGCAAATTAAAATTACACTTAAATACAATTTTACCCTAGAAAGAAAGTTTATCATCAAAAAATCTAATACAGATATTTCATCACATAGGCAGAATGACAAATGCTAGCGAGGATGTGGAGAAGGAACTCTTCTACATCGTTGGTGAGAATGTAAAGTAGTGATAGTACTGTGGACATCAGTGTGGAGATCCCTCAAAGAACTAGATATAGAAGTTCCATTTGCTCTAGCTAGATCACTTCCAGGTATCTTCCCAAAAGAGTTAAAATCATCATATTACAGGGACACACATATATTCATGATATGGCAGCACAATTTATAATAGCTAGACCTTGGAAACAGAATGTATGTCCATCAACAGATAAATGAACTAGGAAAGTGTTTTTATACACGATGGAGTACTACTCTGTCATAAGGAAGATAAACTTGAGGCATTGTTAGACAAATGGATGCATCTTGAATACATAATATTTAGTGAAATAAGCCAGACACACAGGTTGAATATCATATGGTTTCTCTTATATGAGGAACTCTCTCTCTCCCTGTCTTTTTATATATACAGATATATATAAAGCAAGTATATGAAGTAATATATGTAATAGATATATGAAGTAGAGAGAAGTTTAAATAATTCCTCAGATTATCTGCTCATTTAAAAAATACTTTAGTATATATTCTAATTAGCTTTATTTGGACTACTAGTTTTTCTTAGTTCAATGGAAAAAAAGCTTTGTGCTATTATCTGTTTCTTCCCTGTAAGAGAGAATTAGACCACAAATTCTTGTTCTCTGAGTAACTGCTTTGAAGATAATTATACACAGTATATGAAGTATTGTTATTCTCTTAATGTCATGCTATGAATTTTTGAATTTTTTATAAAATAATAAAAATAAAAGGAACAAACTGAAAAAAGACCCTCACAGGGAAGACTTGTAGAATTGCTTCAGAAGGTGAGAAAAAAGATGTGTTACAAGTAATGCCAATGGCAATGTGTCTGCTGCTGCAATAATTTTTTTTTATTTAAACATTTACCATATTGTGAGATCACACCTGATATGTAATATATAAATAATTAAATACTGTTAAACGACATGGAAAGAATGGTTATTCCTTTATTGTATAAGTAAACAACTGCTTCGGTTTTTGTCATTGTTACTTTTGTTTCTGTTTTGGAGGTTTTTTTGGTACCAGGAAGTAAATTCAGGACCTCGCCCTTGCCAGGCAGGTGCTGCACTGCTGAGCTATGTCCCCAGCCCAGTAAACAATTATCTTGAATCTTCATTGATTCTATTTCCTATTGTTTTAGTCAGTCTGGAAGACTTGAGAACCAGGAGTTGATAGTCTGTAAACATATGATAGGAAATAGAATTATACAGATGTGGTGATGTACAATCATAACCTTAGGACTCATAACCATGAATTCAAGGCTAGCCTTGAGTTACATATTGAGTTCAAGGACAGCCTGAAGTACATAGTAATATCTTGTCACACACGCAAAAAGAAAGAAGAGAGGAAGGAAGGAAGGAAGGAAGGAAGGAAGGAAGGAAGGAAGGAAGGAAGGAAGGAAGGAAGAAGGAAGGAAAAGCAAAGGAAGAAAGGGCAGGGCAGGGCAGGGCAAGACAAGGCAGAAGCAACGTTAGGGACATGGGATTATCTAACCAAGAAAATAAGAATGCTTAGAGATTTGATGACCCCAAATTTGAGTGCATTATGTTAGTCTTCCCTGTGAGTGTCTTTTTTCGGTTTGTTCCTTTTATTTTTATTATTTTATGAAAAAATTTAAAAATTCATGTAATGTCATGTAATATTATTATTGATGATGATGGTTATTATTATTATTACTTTTTTGCCTGCAAATCATTCCTTACTTTGGAAAATTAACTCTTTCCCCTTCTCCAAGAATCTTATCCAACTCAGGGATTACCTCTTGATTTGCACATTGGCGATGGTGAAGGATTTCCCCGTGAATCTGATATGTAAGGACTACAGATACTACATGGAGAGAAGCTGTCTTGGATTGAAACCAATAAGTAATATGAGATGGAGAGAGAAAGAGTCAGCCATGCCTAAAGCGAGGTCCATCCTTTGGAATATGGAGATAGGGAAATAAAAACTGTCAATTTTTTCTTTAGACAGTTTGTCTTTATTCTTTGAGTTCTGAAATCTGAAAGTGACACTAAATGCAAGCTTAGCAACTTATTATGTTCTTAATAAATGAATGGAGAGCAGGAAGAGAAGTCTTCAAACAGAAGAGAGGGGTTTATTTGAAATATTCAAAAGTTTTATTTTACCTTTAAGTATTCTATGAGTGGCAATGTCTAGGACAGGAAGAACAGACACAAGAAAGAGGAAAATTCATTTCTTTTCCTAAAACTTTCAAAGCACTAGGCCCACCATTCCTTCGGAGAGACAGAAAGAGGAGGAAACAATCACCACACAGCCTGTACAAGACACTCAAGCGCTGATAACCATTTCTTTTTTGAGATGGGATCTCACTCTGTTCCCCAGTCTGGTCTTGATCTGAGGTCTCAGGAGATCTTCCTGCCTCAGTCTTTCAAGTAGTTGAAAATATAGGCATGTGTTACTGTGTCTGTTTCATTTGGTTATGAATTTATAGATATGAACTTGCTTAGTGCATTCCATTGCTATCTCTGTAATATCTGTGACAGCTGTGGTGATGTCCCTCCTTTCATTTACGATATCAGTGATTTGTTTCCTCTTTAGTCTGGTTAGAAGCTGACTGACTTTTATTATCTTTTTAAGGAATCAATTTGCATTAACTGTTCCTTTCAATCAACCAATAGAAATTACTAGTACAACTATCTTAGCTATCTTATATGAGTTTTTTTCCCTTCTTTCTTTCTTCTCTCCTTTCCTTCATCCTAGTCCTCTCTTTTTGAGCAGTTTCTTTCCTTTTCAGAATACCTTTTGGATTTTATTTACTCTTTCAGGCTCTTACATTAGGGAGAAAAACAGTGTTTACACAAGCAGGTCTGATTTATTTCACTGACAAGTATGATCTCTGGTTGCATCCATTTACCTATAAAAGTATGCAAGTCTCCACCTTATCTTTCCTTATAGCAGAGTATTAATCCATTGTATAAAAATACCACATCTTTTTTATCCATTCCTCAGTTGATGGGAATTTGAGTTGTTTCAAAGATTTAGTTATAATAAATTGTAGGTATTTTAGGGAGACCAATTCTACATGCTTATATCTGTAATCTGAACAACTACTTTGAAGACAACAATATGCAACATAACAACCATTGCTGAATTCCTATCATCTTGGGATTTTTTGAAATTCTGTATCATTTCTAAATTTTTAAA
Source organism: Dinomys branickii (assembly GCA_004027595.1). Classification (NCBI taxonomy): domain Eukaryota; kingdom Metazoa; phylum Chordata; class Mammalia; order Rodentia; family Dinomyidae; genus Dinomys; species Dinomys branickii. The sequence goes on along the minus strand of PVLD010003509.1, from coordinate 72,259 downwards.
TTTTTATTCTCCTTAAAATAAAAAAGAACATAAAAAAGAATCAATTTTTAGTTTTATTATTTTTATCTAGTAATTTCTCCTATACAGTCTCATGGATTTGCATTCTAACTTTTATTTATCTTCTTCTGCTTTTGGGTCTAATTTCATCCTGCACCTTTAATTTCCTAAGTTAGAAATTTAGCTCATTGGTTTTAGGACTTTCTTCTTTTCTAATACATGCATCTAAAGCTGTGTATTTCCTTCTAGGACTGCTTTCTACATATTCTGCGCTATTTTCACTGCCATAGAATTCAATGATTCTTGAATTCCTTCTTTGAGCCACATATTTTTTAGAATTTTTTTTTACTTGATTTCCAAGTATTTGGAGATTTTTCACTTATCTTTTTATTATTGATATCTAATCAATTCCACTATGGTCTGAAAGCAAGCATTGTATAACTTACAGTATTTAAATGTATTAAAGTGTATTTTACTGGTCAAAAGATGATCTGTTTTTCAGTGACTATTCCATGCTAGTTTGAGAAGAATGTAGTTTCTGCTATTATCAGTGGAAACATTCTACAGATGTCTTCTGCCTAGTTGACTGACAGTGTTGTTGGATTCAACACAATTGTGTGATTTTCTGCACAATGAATCTGTTCATTTCTGAAAGAATATAATCATATTTTGATTGCAGATTACTGTTTCATTGTATGAACATAGCACAATTTGTTATCTATTTAGTTATTAATGAATAATTAGGCACTATAGTCTATCATAGTAAATATCCTACATGCTCATGAAAAGAATAAGTACTCTGCTGTTCTTAGGTAGGATTTTCTAAAAATGTCAATTAATTGAAGTTGACTGATAATGGTGTTCAAAGATTCCATGTTATTGGTTTTCTGCTTATGTGTTCTATGAGAGAGATGTATTGAAATCTTAGCATGTTTTTATGCATTTATCTTCTCATCCTTGAAAATTTGTAAGTTTTTATTTCACGTGGAATTATTTAAAATTGTTATGTTCTCTCAAGGAATGGAGCCTTTTTCATGATGTTATTACTCTCTTTATAAGGTTATTTACTCTAAAATCTAGTTATCTCTTTTTAATAGAGCCAGTCCTATTCTTTTAAGCTAATGTTAACATGATACAGTATAACCTTTTATATTCTTTCAGTTTTAATATAGGCATGTCTTGACATTTAAGTAAAGTTTAGGTTTGCTTTTCATTCTCTCAAAAAAGTCATTTCATTTGGGGTTTCTAGAACATTTATAATGAATATAATTACAAATCTATTAACTTTTTACTTCTTTTCTATTTGTTCTATTTGCTCCCTTTTATGCTTTTTGTGTGTAAATTATTTTTGTGACTCCATATTATCATCCTTATTAGCTTACCACCTATAGTCCTTTAAATTTCAGTGGTCACTTAGGGTTATAATGTACTTTAGAGCATATATTTTGAACTTGGAAGAGTCTGTGTAGAGTGGTGCTATGCCCCTTCTCCCACAGTGTAACTTTAAGAGTATTTGTTCAATTGCTCAAAACCAAGATTTATGCCATTGTTGCTATTCATTTTTACACATAGTATAAACCCTACAATATTCAAATTACTGAGCTGCTGGTACAAGAGCATTGGAATCCGTACTAGAACTCACTGACATGCCACAGCTGCTCTGGATGTAATGTTTTTTAAAAATGGCTTGTTGATCAGGTTCACTTCTTGAGTGGTTTCACCCACTTAGTATGAACAGACAGTAACTTTTATGGAAATAGTTTTTTTGTTGTTGTTGGGCTACCAGAAATTGAACTCAGGGCCTCACACTTGCAGGCAGGTGCTGTGCTGCTGAGCTACATCACCAGCAGAAATACTTTTGATGTTGGGGTTAATAGGATAAATCAAATTTTAGGAAGATGTTCAATACAGTGTCTTATTTAGACTGGTATGATCATTTTGCAAACAACTAAAAACATTCATTTTGTTCTCAGTGAGAACATATTATTTACATACTGTAACAAAGCACAAGGTCTACTTTGATGAACATATAAATAAAAATGAAATAAATCTCAGGATAAAAGCTTTTGAAATCATAAGATAAATATGAAAACTAAAAAGGTTATACAAAATACCATGTTAACCCTTAATATTAAATAAATCAGTACAATCAAATTAGAGAGAAGAGGTGAACAGTTCAAGTATATGCTTCTTCCTTGATGAGGTCTCTCATTTGGGGAGGGGTTAATTTGATCTGCATTTGACCCTTAAAGCAATAATGTATAGTACAACATGTGAAATCATAAAAGGTGTCCAAATTTGGAATTTTATAACTAGCATTTTCAGAAAGTAAAGATAAAAAATAAATGTGCTATAATATACGCTAAGGCACTTCATCATATCACTAAAAATTAACTTGACCTATTACTTTCCCTACACAGGAGAACATCTCTAGGGGCATAGGTCCAGTAAAAGTCTTAAATCACTTCTCGCTCCCATAATATTAAATTGCTTCAAAATAAAAGAGTGTATATATATATATATAGAGAGAGAGAGAGAGAGAGACAGAGAGAGAGAGACAGAGAGAGAGAGAGAGAGAGAGAGAGAGAGAGAGAGACAGAGAGAGAGACAGAGAGAGAGGGAGAGAGAGAGGGAGAGAGAGAGAGGAAACTCTTGAGCTTTTACTTCCTTTCTTGCATGAGTGCTGACAGCCTAAACCTCCTGCCCTGTCAGGAGCGCCTCTGGCTAGCAAGAAGAAAGAGTGCACTCAGATAAAAGCTCCTTAGGCTCAGTTTACTTTTCCAAGTTAGCTTTAAAAGACTCAAAGTATAGAACTGCAGGGGGATTGCTAATATATCAAATCTGACCTTCTTCAGAAAGAAAAAAAATCTGGTGCTAGATACAAGGGTTAGAAGACAGTAAAGAGAATGATTGTAAATTATGTCTATTACCTAAATTTATTTTACACCATTCATGACTCTCTACCTGTAGAGTTTTAAAGCCCTGCATGAAGTTAAAATAATGTAATATAATATAATGGGATAGTAGATCTCTATAGGATGGTAGATATCTATTTACATAAAGCCGATGGTGACATTGCTAAATTTAATTAAAAATAGAAAAGGATAATAAAATATAGTTACCCTACAGGAATAAAATTAGTTGAGAATGTTCCTCTTAGAGTGACCATCAAATGCATCAGAACTTTTTTTATATATTTAAAATATAATTGTGTATCTATTTGTGTAACTTTATTATGTGCAATACCTATCTGTCCTGGTTTGTTCCTTCCAACACAGCACTCTTCCTGATACCCAACAGTCACTCAGTAAGCATTTTTTGACTAAACTGAATGTACCATAAACAATTATCTGGCTTTAGTAAAAGGCAAAAGATTTATACGATCTGAAGAAAAACCAAAGTATAACAATTATCTGGCTTTAAAAAATAATTGAATGGCCAGGCGTGGTGGCACACACCTGTAATCCCAGCCCTTGGAAGGCTGAGGCAGGAGGACTGTTGTGAGTTCAAGACCAGCCTGGGCTATAAAGTGAGCTCAAGGCCAGCATGAACTACATAGTGAGATCCTGTCTCAAAAAGACAGATAAATAAATAAATGGAAAAAAATTATACATAATTAATTGATTTTTACTGTGCCCTATGTTTTCAGAAATTTGTATCTTTTAGCAGTGTAAACCAGATTGAACACTCACTGACATAAAATGAATTATATTTCCCCCCACTTATTCTCTAGTTTTCATTCCCACTTGGAAAACACAACATAGACTTCTTACCATGGTCTTCAAGCCTTTTGTGACATGGGTCACACTGGGCATGCTCTGGATTACAGTTTCCAATACCTGCCTTCCTTCTGTAGGTCCTACACTGGCCCAAGTACCGTCCCTGCTCAGAATTCTCTGTCCTCACGGTTCTCTTTGGCTAGCATGCTCTACATACTGGGTTTTCTCATACCCAGTGTAGTGGATTGATAACTGGTGGTCAACTTATAACCCTTACCTGAACTGAGTAAACACGGTGCTGGGTGTGGGAGGCCCACCTGGGACTGTTGCCAGTAGCACAAGAGGCAGATCTGGAGAAGAAGAAAAAAGCCTTTTGGGAACTAAAGAGGCTGTTGGGAGCTGAGAGAGGCTGTGGGAGCTGGTAGAAGCTGTAAGGAGCTGTTGGTGGTTCTGGAGGCCATCATGCTGGCTTTCTTGATGAACTTGGCTGCTTTCATCTTGCAAGGAGCTCAGGATCTCATTGGCATTGGAATGGCTTTGATTCACTTTGGGGAAGCCCTGGTCCTCACTTTCAGCATCGCTTCCTGGCTCCGGAAGGGAAGATGGTGTGCTGCTGGTCTCCTGGAAAAGCTTGCTGCATTGGGTTTCCTCATGGGAACTCAGCCATCTTCATCATCGGAGCTAGCTCGGGACCTCACTGTTGCTGAGGATGTCTTTCAGGGGAGCTCTGGTTCTCCTGAGTATCACTTCCTGGCTCCAGGGTAGATCCCTCAGCTGGCTAGCACAGATCTTTCATCTCACTAGCACAGACTTTCTAGATTCCACAACTGGCCTTTGGGCCTTCCCAGCGCAGATCTGTGAAACAAGCCTGCATGAGACATTGTTATGGGTTCTGAGCTTCCAGGTGGACTAGTGGGAAGCATTGTTATGAGCTCTAGGTCTTAAGTTGGACTCATGCAGGACATTATTGTAGGATCCAGGCCCTCAACTGGATTCTTGTTCTATGTTGTGTGGACATATTTCCTGAACACTCTTGTATATCATACTTTGGGTGACTATTATAAATAATCTTATAAAATATGTTTCCTGTATTATATTGTTCCCCATGCAAAATAAGCACCAAACCAACACACTCGGCTGCTTCTTGGTATCCACATCCTAGTTCAGATCCCTGAGGCTCAATCTCAAGTGGCCCCCCACACTTATACCTCAGTCCTTGCAGCAATGACATCCTTCACTTATCTCCATCACAGCAATGGTCACTACCTCGCAGTAACTCAGAATAATTACTTACTTCTCTTGACCTGCCCTTCCCATTGCTCCTCTCCTCCCCCACAAGGTTTGTATAATGCAAGTGATCCTCTTTAGTTCACTTTGTATTTCTACAATTTTGGACTATGACAGGCATATTTACATGTATATGCAGGGCTGGGGATATAGCTCAGTGGAATAAGCGCTTGCCTCGGAAGCACAGGGTCCTGAGTTCGATCCCCAGTACCGCAAAAAAAAAAAAAATGCATTTACATGTATATGCAAATTGTGAATATATACAAATAACTATATATATATATATATATATATATATATATAGTGTGTGTGTGTGTGTGTGTGTGTGTGTTTATACAAAAAAAAATAAACTGAATGAATACGTGAATGGAAAGTACACTCTCAGCCAGTATTCACACACTGCACATATTTCAAAGGACAACAGAACATTTTAAAAACATGATTTTAACCTTGCCTGAAAATCAATGTTGCTGTTATTCAATTTTCTACATTTAATGAAGGACAATTGTATTAAAGAAATGTCATTGGTCCCAGAATATAGTTCAATGAGTGGTCATGTTGAAATGACATGAAGGAAAAGATGTCTGATGGAAATTCAATTATATCACACTGAAGGCCACAGATTCATTCTTTCATTCACTAAGAAGTTAGTAAAAATATTTCATAAAATTAATATAAACAATAAGTACTGACAAGCACAATGGTATATCCTTCAGAAAGAAAGAAAGGCTATTGAAAATCAAACTCACTAGCCCAGAGAATAAACTTATAAAGCAAGACACAAGTTCAAAAGAGAAATATTGAGAATATATTTCAAAAAATGGCATGCATTTGCTAAATGTAGGTAAAATGAAAACAGATAATGAAAATGAAGTGAAAATAGATCATGGAAAGCCATGCTTCATGGGCAAACTTTTTCAGGGTTTTTGAGTTTAAATTTAATAGGATCACTTAAACTGTTCATGGCGGAATCATCAATTAAGTTTTATAGCAGAACTGAGTAAGAAATCAATCAACAAAATATTAGTAATCCATCTGCTCATCACAGCAAATTCTGGCAGACAACATTATCACCTTAATGATTCAATACGGGGCACAGTAAGGAGAACGGCTCTGCATCTCCCACAGGCCTGCAATATGGTTCCCAATCAATTTGAATTTACAACTATCCTGAGCTCTCCATAATAACCTCATTCCACAAACACTAAATTTTGAATACCTTTTAAAAAAACAGACTCAATATACATCCCAAACAACCAGGTGCTCTATTTACATGTCATTCTGAAATAGCTGAATGAAAGGCTTTCATATACAACCCAAGGTTGAAAATTATAGCTGTGGCTGTATTTTCAGATGTCACTAGGGGAGTTTATAAGATGCCTTACACTTAAGCAAGATACTAAACTGAATAATGAAGCTCCACTGAAAAAAAAGAAAACAACAAAGAGAAATGAAGTATAGTTGTATTGTGTCAAACCAAAAAATTGAGTTTCTTTTGAAAGAAAGTAGGAATACAGAACTACAAAATACACCAAGGAAATTCTTATAAATTCTCAAGAGACTGCAGTAGTTCAGAAATGAGAGAGAAAACACATATGTCTGTTTGAAAATGAGGCAAAATTGCAACAAAGACCAAGATACCGCAGCAGCTCACTTGGCCCCTTCTGCCCTTCTTCTACCTTTGCTCCCGGAGACCCCGGAGCCTCCGGCTGGTTTGGTCAGTTGGGAGCTAAGAAAATGAGGAAGGATCCAAGAGGTTTATGTTTCAGGCCTCACTGAGGACACTCGCCACGGTTAAGAACTGAACAATGCAGCCAAGTATGTATCTTATTAGTGATGATTTCGTACCATCACCCCCCCCACACGCAAAAGTTGCTGCAGGAATTTGAACAAAATCTAAGAATTAATAAGCCTCAGAAAAGAGCTAGAAATACTAAGGCTGTCAAAACTCAGCTACTTTCATCAGTCTTCCTTGGATTTCAAATAAAACTCGGCAAGGACTATTACTTTAAAATAAAGGGAAATAGACATTGGGAATACAAAAATTAAATACAAGAACAAATTCTAAGACCAGAGCATGTGAAAAAAAACTCCGTGGGAATAAAGATGCTGGCTTTGGAATAGAAACGTTATTTACTTAATCTCACAATAATTGAGAATTTTACCAGCAAAGATAAAGGAATATGAAGACAGTAGAGAAAGATTTAAAAAAATCTTTGAGAACCAAAGAAATCTCAATAACCTTAAAACATTTCTGTGGGATCAGGATCAAGCTAAACTATATTAGAAAGATCATAAAGAGATGAGATGCTACATGCCTCAACTCAAACCTGGAAGGCAAATTGAAATTTAAAATAAAAATTGGAGAAAAAGAAAATCCGAGGCACTCACACCTAGTAGAATATTGCACAGAAGTGACTGCATTTCGTACGGTGAGAAAACATCCTTCTTTCTAGCAGTTTCAGCCAAACGAAAAGCAACCCGCTATCATCAGCACCACTACTCCACAGTAATTTAAGGTAAAAAATGTCAGTTTCCACAAAGAAAATCGAAAGCTGGAACACAGATTCAGAGGCTTTTTATCTTCTTTCTTAACCTGTTTTACACATTAGAAATAAAAATTTCTTTCATTCCACACTAGGATCTGTACAGTGTAATAAAATCAGGTGTATTTATTAAATACTGTTTGTACATTTAATTCAAGAATGCTAATTATAAAAATCTCCTACTTAAAACCTTTTCTTATCAAAATCTGGAAATGTCCAGAGGATACTTTTATGTAAGTCAACCAAAGTTATTCTTATTCGTAGGTGGAGCTAATTACTTCAATAATGTCCACTACTGCGATCTAGCCCAAAGTTCTGGCAAAGATCACATGTTGCACTCAGTTATCCTGTCCTTTTAGTGTCCTCCGATCTGTCCCATTCCCTTAGACTTTTTTGTCTATTTCTTTCATGACCTTGGCATTTTCTGTTGGGTATGGGCCAGGTTTTGTGAAGAACGTCCCTCAATTTGGATTGGTCTCATGTTTCTTTAGATGAGGAGTGGCATGCCCCTGATTTATCCCTTTGTTCATGTAATTAAAGCAGACTCTGACATGCGTCTCCACTATATTCGGATAATTTTTCTTTTATTATGAGTATTTTCTGGGGAGACAGTTAAGCCTACATAAATATCCCATAGTTAATCAAATTCACTCCCACTAGTTTTAACATCAACTGATGACCCCTGCTTCAAGTCACTATTAGCAGGATTTCCCACATGCATCCTTACTACTGTATGTGGACTTTTATAGGCTGGAAGAGACTAGCCATTTATTTATTCATACTTTTAAAAAGCTACATCAGGATGAATACATGAATTCCTATTTTTCCCTGGATTCACATCTTTTGATTATAAATCCCATTATTTATATTGGTGCTCATGTTCTCCAAGATCTAGCCAATGGTGGCCCACATAAACTAAATCCTGCATTTTGGGGCATGTCTTGATTGGTATAAATATCCTTATTTTCTATCAAGTATAAGAAAATATTCCAGGCTTCCCTTTTATATAGTACGTTCCTTCGCTCACTCCAGAATCAATCATCTCTCCAAGAAACCTGTGTTTTGAGAGGAAAGTAATGCCGGTGCCGGGGCCCTCCTGCGTACTGCCAGGATACTGCTTCTATGCCTCTTGGGAGCCAGGGCCCAGAAGTATGCGCATCACAAACAAAGCTATCTGCAGGTGCTGGCGCCGCAGGCCCATGCTCACAGTGGTAGCTGAGGGTCCAGTCAAGAGCACAGGTGTTTATTCTCGGTTTCTCCCCTTTAGTACTTGTAACTAATTTCTGTGATGATGAGGAGCCTGACTCCAATTATCCTTGATTTTTAAAAAATATTTATATATTTGGACTATTTAAAATACAGGAAAAGGACTTAACTTACACCTTATCAAGGGCAAACCAAAACTGCTAGTTTTATTTTTTATAGTTATTTTGACTTTATACCAAAGGCACAAAATAAAGAATTCTATGTTAAAAATTATTCGGTAACTTCTTCTTCCCCTGTGTTACATTGACATGCCATTAAGTTTGTTTGCTTTTGTAGTTTGCCTGACCTTTTTCTTCCATCTTTGTTGGTTTCTTTTTTTAACAAATATAAAGCTTTAACATGGCTCCAAAAGATACATCCAATAGTCCTCAATTGCCAAGCTGCTGTATAACACAATTAACTATAATGATTTTTCCATCATTATTTTAGAATATTATTATTTAGATATAGTTTAATGATGATTATATTAAGTTTATAAACTACCCAGTTCTAACTCATCCCCCATAGGTCACCAATCTCATTTATTTACAGTTTAAGATTTATTTTTTTGTAAAAAAAAAAAAAAAGGAGAAACATAATACCTTTTCTTATTTTGGAGGAGTACAGTTCCTGGTTAAAAAAAACTATGTGTGACCTCGCAGGTCTGGTCATGTGCATTTGCAAAGGCTCCACCTGAAAGGTCTTCCAGAGGACCTGCATTTCTCCCAGCAGACTTGGTGCACAGCAGTGCGCAGCAGGCTCCTGAGGGAGCTGTGTCAAGGGCTTAGGGGTGCCTGGCCAGTCATATCCTGTCCTGTATTTCCATTCCTGGCCCCAGGACTTTATTCCTTGGTCTCTTTCTCGCTGAGGCCTTGGACTGCACCCTCTTTAGGACCCTCTGAACTGAGAAGACGCATTCCACTTTGCCTTAGTTGACTCTGAGCCCTCCCCACTGGCCTCAAGTCCACAGACCTGCCAGAGCCTTTTTAGGGGGAGACACTCAACACTGAGACCCTGATCACAGTAGACGCCCTCCTGACTCTCTACTAGTGTGCTGACCATGGAGGAAAATGAGTCAGGGAGTCAATACATCCTCCTTAAAACCCCTCCTACTATTGCAGTAAATGATTGAAGGACTCTTTGCTTTATGCCTTGATGCTTTAATTGGCTATTTAGACAGCTGATGACTTAGCTCTCATTCCCTGGTGAACTGACTTCCTAATAATTTCACTTTACGCTATCATAATACAGTACAATATAGGTAATATTTTGTGATCTGCTTTTTTTCTTGAACTCAGCAATATGTTCTGTGAATTGCCCAATGTCATTGTGTTTGCACAGGTCTTTTTGTTCTTTGTCCTAGCTGCATAGCACTCCATCACATGTCTGTATACCCCTACAGTCAGGCAATTCTAGCGTGTTTCCAATATTTTCCACTACAATTATCTTTTGTCTACTAAGTATATTCATATTGTTGGATTAACAATTGGTAATGTAGAAAAATGTACATTATCTTGAGCAAACTTGTAGCTTGATTTCTAAAAGAGTAATTTCTGCAATCAATCCCTTCAAAAAGCAGAAATAAACTGTTCAGATTTATTGCCAAACATTTCTACTGGTGAATCCTGGGTAAGATTTTGCTATGACTTCTACAATTTTAATATAACAAATAACAATTATGTCAGTGGAGAAAAGCAACTCACACAACATATACACCACTGAGATTTACATCTTTAGGCAGAACGAAACTACAGATTTTTTCCCCACTGTTGCAGTACCAAATATATGGGTAAGGATGGTGATCAACAGTTCAAAAAAAAGAAATAAATCAAAGGTAGTTGCAACAGGGGAAAAGCAGCACGAGAGCCCAGTGGTCAGATGGAAGAACAAACTAATTCTACTCCAGCTGGAATTGGCTCCCCTCGCAGGTCTGGTTTCAGGTTCAGTTGAATTTTCAAGAACTGTCATTGGTAAGCTTTACGCTATCAGCTACATTCTCATTTCTGAAGCTGCTTTTCAATATATTCCTTTTTCCTTTCTTTCTCCCCTGTCACCTGTAACTGCTCACCCTGCTACTCTATGGAACTGGAGCAAATTGCAATGTATTCTATAAGATTCAAGCTGTGGGAATTGGGGAGTTATTCAGACGTAACACACAGAATATAGGAAAGACCTTGGGTGAGAAAATAGTGAGCAGACAACTTTCACTCTCCAGACAGGAAGTATGAATATTTACATGTCACAATCAATAGAGAAAGCTGAGGTCAGAAATCAAATGTAAATGGCACATTCATGGAAAGCATCTATTTGTAGGGTAGGTATTTCCTTTTTAGAGATGGAAATCAATTTGTTCTAAATTGATTGACATTCATTTACACAAAACAGAACCTTTGTACAATAGAGCATAAACTGACAAGATAAGTATTCATTCTGAGCCTCTAAAATGGAAAAGAACAGCTAAGAACTGCCAAGATGAAGGTCTCCATCTGGCATTTCAAATTTACTGATATTTTATGAAAGGCAATTTTCTGCCAAAGAAATAAAGGTGGGGCAAGTTCTTATAAAAAAAAGTGAATCTACAACAAAGGTGACACATCTGTTTTTTCCAGTGTTCTGTGAGCACACGCGCCATACGCAGGAATCTGATTTAAGCTAATAACAGGTTCTTCCCAATTCACAAAGGGTAGACACTGATCATTTTTCCCATCACCCATTTTCCACACAAAACACAACTGCCCTGTAGCTCTCTGCCTGTCTTGGAAAACACATTATTTAAAGTGGGATGAAATTCTCAACTTTTCCTCTGGCCTTGGTAAGTGTCAAGTGTGGTGGACCCTGCGCTCCCTGACTTGCCTCTGGACAACCTCCTCTGTCTCTCATCATGAAAAAGTGGAGGACCAGTTTAATGGCTAGCCCCTCGTGGCGGTGCATTCCTGTAATCCCAGCACTCCGGAGGCTGAGGCAGGAGAATCATTGTGAATTCAAGGCCAGCCTGGGCCACAAAGAGAGTTCAAGATTAACCTGAACTGCACAGTGAGACCCTGTCTCAAAAAGAGAAAAAAACACTTTAATGGCCAGTGTTTGGGTCACTCTTTGGCCCATGTTTATTGTTAATGAGAACATTTAGGAATGAGATATGACAGTGTCACATGGATTTCCCTGGTGTGTCTCCTCTGGACAGTTTAACTCTGCTGAGATTAGAACGTGTAACTGGGGAAACTCTGGAGATCGCCTTTGGTCCCAAGCTTCACAAGACCACGTGGTCCAACTCCGCCTTTCCGAGAGAGGCATGTACGATCTTTGGGGATGGGCCCTGCTCACAGTGAAGTGTTCCTTGCTGCTCACACACAGGAGTTCCTTTGTTTATAATTCCCTCAAGGAACATGTGGTGACAAGAGGAACAGGCAAGATGTGAACCAAATACACAAATTCCATGTAGCAAAACCATCACATCACATACTTCTACTCAGTAGATTGAACATCTGACCCAACCTTGCCTCCCTCACTAGACAGCTTAGATTGTCCTATTAAATGTATGCAGTGTTCCTTATATAGCTAAGACTACAACATACAGAGAAACCTTTTGTTGCTTATATTTTTGAAGCTCATTCATTATTATCCAGTTTTATAAAAAATAAAATGTCACTTGTAAATAGTGATACATTTTATGTAGTCAGCTCTACAAAGGATGTTTAAAATTCTACTCTAGGAAGAGCTAGTTATGTAACATTATTTGGTTGCTAATCTGGGCTTAGATCCTTCATGTATAAAGTAAGGGAAACAGCACTGGTCACATGGGGATTCTGACAGCTGAATGTGGTAATGGATACAGTTCACAGCACAGTGCCTGACAAAATCAAGCGGCCAATGCATCAGATCCATCACTGCTATGTCATAATATTATAAAAATACAAAATTTAGACCAAGTGCTAGAAAACCAATACCTTCAACACAACACTAAACTTTCAAGACCATTGGCAAAGCCAAGATAAACGTGTGTTAATTCTTCACTGGAAACACAGTTTTGCTCAGCAGAAAATTGATAGAGCTAGCTTTTATGTGTAATTCACTGACATATTTTTTGGTACCAGGGCATACTTTTTGAGCAGGGCAAGTGCAAGGTCCTGAGTTCGATTCCCTAAGTGAAATGTCCCTTTGAAAAAATCAAGTCCATCACTCTCTGAAACTTTGCCTGTCATAACAAAAGACTGCAGGCTTTTCATAATTAACCTTTTCAGTCACTTAGCTTTCTTCTTCTTCTTTTTTTTGTTTTGTTTTTGTTTTTGTTTTTGCTTTCTATAAGACAAGTTGTATTCATCTTAGAATAAACCAATATCCAGCATTGACATAAATTCACCAGGGAGAGCTACTGTTACCTGGATGTGCCCTGTGAGGGAGCTGGTTTTCTATGTGACAAACACAAAATCCAATGAGAAAATGGCGAGGTTGCTGAAGAGCAGGAGCACTGGTGACTTTCTGAGAGACGCAGTTAGACTTCTGGGGCTCAATGACAAGTGGAAAATAAGTGACAGGTGCTACTATTTTATTCCGCAGAAAAGTGGTGAAAAGCAAGTTAAGCTAATGACAAGGAAAGTCATTTTCATATTACTGAGTCTAAATTATAAAAAATTTTTTAAAAAACATGTTTATTCTTTTCAATCCCTATTGGCAATTCAGCACCCATAATCTGAAAAGATAACTTTTAGGGACTGCTTTGAAACAGCATCATGAATGAGGATTTAGAATTAGCATGGAAAACTGAAACGCAGAAGTGATCATTTTGGGGACATGTAAGTTTGCTCAACTTATCATAATTATCTCTACTATTAGTTAAGTACTATGATACTTTTTTTCTGAGTACATGAAAATATTTTGAGAGTTGTTCTATTAATAAGTCCTAAATGAGTTGGCTCTGCAAGAATGAGTTACCTCACAATTACTCTATGTTCCCATAAATTCTGTTAAACATAAAATATAAAGCAGAAGATACCTAAGATAATTGTAGTATTGACTTCCATTAGTTCACTGAAAGGAACAGTTAGTGTTTATATTGTTTGATCAATCTGAGATGCCTATATCTATAATCTGAGGAACTACTTTGAACATAACAATATACAATATAATAATCATTGTTAATTTCCTATCATGCTATTTTGAAACTGTGTATCATTTTTATTTTTAAGTTCTCTTTAAAATAAAATAAAAAATAAAAATGAGTAAAGGATCAAAAAATGGCATCTATCCTTATGTTATCATTTCCTTATAACTTAGTTTAATGTACTACCTGAAAGTCGTATCATTCTTTGACCATTACATTCCTACATTTAAGTAACAGAAATTCCACTTGCATAAAGTTTTATGTATTTCCTTCTAGCTACTGTAGTGATCAATCAAAGCTATCTTTTTTATTGGTTCATGCATTTCATACTGAACTATGAAAATTCTTTCTGCCATCAGAACCATCATCATTAGGGCTACGGTTCAATTGCTAACATATACTATTATATAGAAAATGAACTACACGGAGATCAAGTTTATTCATCACTTAAGCTTGAAGTGCTAAGTTTTGGTCCAAATTTCTTCCCTTATTCACCTTTCCATTGGGACTTGGGCAGTTGTATATTCAAACAGTTAATAATAAGTGCTATAGCTCTTAGAATGTCATTAGAATCTCCAGAACCATGTAAGACATGGGCTCAGGTGCTTAAAGAGTACTTCGAGGGGAATCGAAGTGTTTCCAGCTCTGGCACGCCTCAGTGCATCTTTGAAGCACACGAGATGGATTGAACAGTGCAGTTCAAAACAAGTCTCCCCATAGTCTGCTAGCCACACATCATTGGAATGATATACTGCCATAACTCCCTGGAACACTTACGGCTCATTGTCCTGATATGTAATAAATCTTCTGAAGAGTGCTTTCAAAGCTTTAAAGATCTGGCATGCTGATGAACGTCTAGGGAGTCCTCAGTGCATGCTTTGTTTGCACAACAGACTACAGCAAACCTTTAATCTGTGATACCGCATATGCTAAATAACTTGATGTATTAAAAACCCCAGAGTGGTCTGGCTCGGTGGGAGTCCAACACGAGCAGCCCCTGCAAGGGCACTTGCATCTTCAGCCTTCCCTCGGGTTGGGAGGCTGACAGAGGTAGCGCACTCTGCTCTGTAGAGTCGGGGTGACAGGCCCATCAGCTCGGGCTCTGAGGAGCGTCCTGCAAGCTGTGTGTGCAGCTCTCTTTCATCTTGAGCATTAAACATGACAAAATACAGGTATGGCATGGATGGTACCAGAATCCATAGTGACAGCATGTTCACTAAATGAACAATTAACTAAAAAGAAAGGGAATATATAAAAATAAAAGAAAATATAAATGAAGTCTTACACTAGCCAAATCCAGCTTTCAAAGATGATGGTTTGAAAGATGAGTGACATTCTTTAATCGATGACATTAAAAATGTTTTCACCTGAACATCACAGTGCTGCCCATGAACTTGGCAACTGCTGATAGTCCCAACATACTTGTTTTGGTTAGATTACAATTTCAGAGTATCTGGTAGGGAACAGACATATGCAAGCAAAGAAATTTGCTCTTATCAAAAATCTAATTACTTGATGAATGTTTTATAAAAAAATACCTTAACGGGGCTGGGGATATAGCTCAGTGGAATAAGCGCTTGCCTAGCAAGCGCAGGGTCCTGAGTTCGATCCCCAGCACTGAAAAAAAAAAAAAAAAAAAAAACCTTAACTTTGAAATTGGGCAGTAAATATGTTTTACATGCAATAAAATTTTTAAAAAGTATTTTTCTCATATATTGAACTAATACAGCCTCCCTACTTATCTACCCTTTAAAATTTGAAAATGTTGTGACTAATAGGAATAGTTCTCTTTCAATTCTTTACAAATGTATATTGTGCATATTTTAATGGATAAAAGCAGATAATTAGAATATCACATCAGTAAATTATTAAAATGTGCTACCTTTTAACAAAGACGATAATTTGTGAGTATCAATTTAGGGTGTTGCAGTCATCATTTGCAGCAGATGCTGCAGGAGGCCACACCCACACTCTCCTGAGGCCCTGGCAGTGGTGTGAACACCATGTGTCTCAGAAAGTTTCAAAACCATGTAGATTTATCAGTTATGTACTCGAGTTGACTTTGGTTTAGTCCATAACAAAGATCTAAATTTTATACCTAATAATAAATTTTAAATTCTTCAAAGACTTAAAGTATCTCCAATAAAAGCCATGTTTTTATAAATGAGTGACTAAACTGTGGACATCTCAAGCAAAAGATGTGCCCTGTTTTTGTTATTAATCCTTGCCATGTGTACCATTTGTGTCTTCTTTCAAACTATAAAATATACTCACTCCATCTTTTATTAGTATGTATATATATATATACAAATTCTATGTACTTCTCTACTCTGCACAAGTTTAGTCGTGAATTTACTCACTGTACACTGTTTATAAGTAACTTCAGAGACAAGAGTGTCTTTCACCATTCAATCTGAAAAGTTCTTTCTCCTTCTTCCTGTACAGTATAGAAAGTGAGCTCTGTCAGTGTGTGACCTTTCCTTTTTATTCTGTTTAATCTATCCTGTCATGTCAGTGACTTCTTTCTTTTGCTTATCCTTTATGGTAAACTTTCTAAAAACATTTATGTATGTCTGTATATACATATATGTATGTATGTACTGGTATCGGGAATTGAACCTAGGACCTTCACACTAAGCTACATTCTCAGCTCTTTAATTTTTTTGAGACAACATCTTGCTAAATTGCTGTGTTACCCAGTCTGAGTTGCGACTTATGATCTTCCTGCCTGAGTCTGCCAGGCTGCTAGATTTTGGGAGTGTACCACCATGCCCAACTTGCTGTGGACTTTTTAATGCCAGTATACCTGGTGTACATTTAACTTGCTTTTGAAATACCAGAGCAAATAGGCTGGGCAGCGCTGGGCTGCAGAGGGGTGGGGCAGGAAGATGCAGAGCATTTCTGCATTGGGGAAATCCGAACCCCATTATTAGTGAGTCAGACATGAACACATAGGTTCTGTCTTATAAAATTACCTATAAATATAACTACACATAAATATTTCAACAGGCTGAGAGGCCAGACCTGAGCTCCTTCACTGTTTAGTTCTTCCAGTGAGTTGCTCTGACATAGAGCATCCTGAGCCTAACTGAACTTTTGGTGTATCACTTTCTCAACTGTGCACAGGCACAACTCAGCTGCGATCATGTACATATCCATGCACACAAACCACAGGTGAGAAACAGCTTGGCTTCCCATAAAATGTGTGGGTGTCTATGCAGAGTTTCCAGGCCACTGCAATTATCACCATTATTCGTGAATTGAGGCAGATGAAGCCACTCTATCTCTACTTGGGTTTTCCTGGAAAGAACCAGAATTTCAGTCCTCTACTCCCTTGAATTTCCACTTGTTTTGTGAAAACATTCATCCAGTAGTCTTGTGGATAGATACCTAGAGGGCTTTTATGCCTTAAGACACAATAACATTCATCTTAACTTTCTCAAAAGGGATGTATTTGCTATAAATATCCTAAAGCTGTTTTAACCAAGATGTTCTGACACTATATTGCTTAGAAAATTACTTTGAGTAAAGGAAGTAAATCTTCACAAAGGGCATATGAATGTATACTAATATGAATTTTTCATTTTATGAGAATGAGTATCAAGCGATGTTAAATAGTAAAAGCTTAAAATAATAGGAAGTAAGGAAATAGATATTTCTGAGGTGGAAAGGGCATCACGCGATGGAAGGAAGCTGAGGGAAAAGGGGGGCAACAGAAATGGAATGAAGATGTGTTATGTGCACATTTCAACTCTGCATAGGAAGGGAAATACCATGTACTGCAAACATGTACTACTGAAGATACAAATAATGCAGAGAAGACATACTAAAAATACCTTGCTCTGCTATATGTTCTTCAACTGTATACATTAATGAAATCTTAGAACTCTCAGGTCACATAGGAAAATTATATATTGTTGGGAGTTAAGATTAAGTTGCTGGAGTTGTATTGCTCATAGCTTGCTTTTCATACAATGCTAATGATAAAAAGTTAATATTCACTGAGTTTGTTGTATGTTATGGACAGTGCTACAGCATTTTCTTATCTAGTCATAATAACAAAACTATAAACCAAATGCTGTATCCCCTTGAATTACTGATTTATAGATTAAATCAAAACAGAGAGAGGGACATTTCTGACCATGGCCATGTGGCATCCCATGTTCTATGTGTGGGACTCATACCTGGGTTTATGACCTCAGAACCCTTCCTCACAGTGCCTGTAAAGATTCTGTGGGTCAAGTCTGACCCACCACCGTTCAGGCTTGGTGTTTCGACTCTCCAGCATTATTCTTTATACATCAAACAGTCAACTATAGTTTTAGTCTCCATAGTCTCCATAATTTGTATGAATTCACATTAAGATTCTTATGTTTTTGGTATCCTAATTTGTACATAAGTTAACTATTATATTGATTTAGGGGTTTTCCAATGGAATAATCATGAAATATCCTAAACGGATGGTTTGCAACATCCTTAGAAAGTAGTAAGTTTTCAAGACCCTGTGGTCCTTTCTAAAGCCAGATAATTGTTCTCATTCCCATTTATTTTCACTTACTTGAAAACAGATCAGAAATATTTTTACTGGTATAACAAACCTCAGTGTATTCTTATGCAGGGAGCAGTGCTTGGTTACACATAGAATAAGTAAGAAATATCTTTACCTTGTTAGAATACTGAATAAATTTGAGTAATTTCTCCAACGGTATGCCCCTGTCAATACCTTAGTTGTCTATTTCATGTATAGTTAAATACTTCCCACAGCATTTCTACAATATTCCATACAACACTGTATGTTATTATGCTTGATAATATTTCATGTCTCTCTTCCTTGTAAAACAACCATGGCCTGGGGGTGGGGTGGGAAAGCAGTGTGTTTATTCTTATATTCACAGGCTTTGGTACAAGTCCTGCTGTAGACTAGGTGCTTAGTACATGATTATGTGAGCAACACAGAAAACAGAGCAAAAGGGATGAGGGAAAGGCGGGAACGGGGAGGAGAGGATAGACTAACTTGATATGTCATTTGAATACAAATGAGATGCTTTTATTTTCCTATATTTCCCCATATTGCTAGGATATAAGAAGAAATCTACTATCTGATAAGAAATATTCTCTGAAAAATCCCTCTGACCCAGATTCCAAAGAACAGAAAGAAACATTAGAAACTATCATGTCATTTAGGCTTCCCAGGAGAATTTTGTAAGGATTCAACTTTTAGAAGAGCCAAGTGTTATAAAAATGTAGTTGTGTATTGATGTTTTTATCTAAAACCTGTCTCTGCAATGTTGTGATGTTTTTAACCTGATAGGTAGGAACAAGAACAAATGCCTGTCAGTTATCTATCTCCCACAATGTGGGTTCTTACGGCTCCCTTTGCAACAAATGCTCCAAGGTTTTGAGTCAAACTATCTAGATAGATATTTCAGTTAACCCTAAATGAAAGTGAAGCCCACTCTGAACCAGAGAGGTCTGGGGCAGCGGAGGAAGGAAGCTGCAGGGTGCATCACGGCAGATGACATCTCTCCTGCAGAAAAAGCACTGGGCCTTAGATGCTGTGTGCTCCTGTGGAGACGTGCATGGAAGGCTTCCTTTAAGAAATAAGCAGTAGATGAGAAACGGAAGAAGCGGCTTCTTTGGGAGACTCCAAGGAAAGATGTGCACATCCACTGTTGCCCTACGGTGCTGGCTGTGAAGTGCGGTATAACCTCAAGGAGGGAGACAGCCCCAGGAAGCACAGAATGCAGCTCGTCTTGGCCCCCACGGGCGTGAGCACAGGAAACTGGGAGCCACAGGGCCTGAAGCAGCCTTGGTATTTCACACAGGCCTCTGCTAGCAAGGCCAGGAGACGGGGCTAGGAGTCAGCAGCTAGCAGACGTCAGAGATAACGTAGAGACCAAAGGAGAGAAGACTGCTTAACAGTGCAGTGCATCAGCTCTTTGGAGAACCCTCAAAAGAATTAGTGTGGTGAAGTTTCAAATGAGTTTTTAGCGTAACAGGGTATAATACACCAGAAATTCAGCTGGTACAGTTACACTGAGGTAATACTGGCACCAACCATTAAAGTGACTTCACTTTTATGGAAAGACAATGAAACCCTGTGGTAGGCCCTACTCGATAACTCTTAGTTCTGCTTGAAGGCCAGGGAGCTCACTAAAAACAAGCCCACATTCCCCCACTCTAACTAATGACATATAGTAATTGAGCCACTCAATTTAAAAAAAATAACTGTAAGGTGATTCCATCTTACAGACGTTTTTTGTGGAAAAATGGGTTAAAATCTGCAGAAAGTAAGTGGCAGTAAATAATGCCAAACAATTCCTACAAAGGACTTTTCTTGAAGGTTTTCTTTTATGTCTCCAACTCACTGGTAAGATGAGGGAAGCAGAGAAGATGAGGGAAATGGTTGGCATTTCCTACATGATACTTAAGTGAGAAGAAACCAAATGAACTCTGTCGGTGTTTCCCACGCCCTGTTTATGCACTCTCCAGCCCCTCAGGGCGACTGTTTATCCTGTGCCCATGCCCTAGCTATTCTATGGCAGCAGTTTGTACTGTGCTCAGTAAAGATGCCTCTGAGGACTGGCTACTCCGTGTGCTTTGCCTTTATTCTCAGTCTTGATTTGGCCCAGTTTGTTCCCACTAAATGCCCATGAGCTTTGGGCTTTGTACTTTTTAATGTCCTGCGTGACTTTGGATATCATTTCTTTCATTGCTGCTGCTGTCCTTGCTAGCGCCTACTGTAGTAGAGAATGCATTGCTTAGATCATCGCAGGGATGTACAGAAGTTGCAAATAACAGTCTCAGTGTTTGTGACTGAGGACCCTGCTGAGTACTTACACTGGGCTTGATGCCATGACCATCAAGTTCAAGTACATTCTGAATGTAAAGGATGAGAAGCCCAATAAGATATGAAGGGAGCATAGAAGCCTTGCTATGCATGGACACATTCCGGCAAAGCTGTTTTCCTCACCTACAGACCCACGTCCAAGACCTCCCCAAGGGTACCTCTCCTCTTTGCCTGGTATCCACCCAAGAATGTTCCCTCCCCTCTTTTCTTCCATCCCTTTCTTTTTTTTTTTTTTCTTTTTTTCATTACTGAGAACTGGATCCAGGGTCTTCAGACTGAATTACATCTCCAGCCCTTTTAAATTACTATTTTTTGAGACATGGTCTTATGTAAGTCAGTAAGATGCCCAGGCTGGGCTCCAATTTATGATCTTCCTCCTGCAACCTCCCTGAGTGTTGGGATCACAGCCATGTGACCACCGTTCTTGGCTCATGATGTTTTCCTTCTGTACTTTGCCTAACTCTCCTGTGCTAATCTTGATCCCTGGGAAACGTTAACAAATGGTGTCAGTACCACTGCATATTTGGGGATCTAGAAAATGCTATCACTGCTCAGAATCTCCTGCATCCTCTGTGTTGCATGCTTCTTCTAAAGCCCTGGAACTTGCCCAGACTGAAATCTTTCCTATGTTCCTACAATAACAATGCCTCTTTTCCTCGACCACTTGACAAGTGACTGCCTTCTATACTAGTGAAAGTTGTTAATTATTTGCACATCTCCATGGAAATTATCGCTGCTGAGAATTTGATGTGCTCTGTGTGTATGGCAGTTCTAGTTATTATAAAAACTTAGAAAGGATCATTGGTCATGTCTGCCTTTTGCTGGTCTTCCAACCATCATGGTAACATGTCATATCTTTGCACAGAACACTTTCCTCTCCTCAGGTCAAGCCTCTTTCACCTTTATGCTTTTGCGAGACCTCCTCCATCTTCCCTGGTCCAAGTGTATCCCACACTTGCCAAGGTCCCTCCAGACACTCTCCCTGTTCAAGGCCAGATCCTTCTCTTAGAGAATTTGCCTACAGCACACTCAATTCAGCAGCACACTGGGTGTACCCTGCATAAGTTACAGATGTGAAGGGGAGGTTGTTTAAATTTTATGGTGCTTATTAAGGTATTTGTCTACTTCTGTGTACCTGCATGTCTGCACAGACCAAGCAGGCCTACTCCCTATGGGCTGGCATTCTCTGACACCCAGGGCATTTCCTCTGCTCTCCTCCCAAGTCCTCTTCCCCCGCATGCAAAGAGCTGGCTCTTCTGCCCTTGCCTGCAGGTTTCTGCGCGGCTTTTCATTTCACCCAGATCTAGGCTCTCCACATCCACTCCATTCAAAAGCCCACTCCAAGATAAAGAACAGCTAATGCTCTTCTTCCTTCGTTTGCTGACAGCACAACAACGTCCTCTAGCTCACATAGTTACACAATGGCTGTGATTCCACAGTGTGATGACAGATGTTCCCGCATGTGGGCCTTAGAGGAATGTTATTGTGCCTGTTTCGGCTGCCCTAGAATCTTGTCAGAACCCCCAAGCCTGTGTCCCAGTCACAGACACAAGTAAGGAAGAAACCTGAAGCCTCACTTCATTCGTATCTTTACTCAAGGAGGATTCCAAGTAGAAAGTTACAGGTGCTGGAATTTGTGTATGTGCGGACAGATGTGCAAGCATCTGGGGAGGAAAAAACCATGTATAGCGAAAAAGAGATTCTTGCCATTCCGGGAGCAGCAGATAGAGGCCTGCTGGAGCAGTCCTGAGGTGAGCAAGCAAGCAGCTCTGAAGACTCTTGCTGATTGATCCTTACTTCACCCTGCTTCACCAGCAGGGCCCCAAGCATGGGAGGAGGCTTGAAGGAACGAGCAAGAGGGAAAGGATGGGTAGACAAGGAAAGCGAGTCATAAGCTGCCTGAGGGGAGACTGAAGTGGGAGAGAGGATGGGTTTGACTTAGGTAAGTGACACCATCATATAAGAGACAACCCTCGGAATTTGACACCTACAAATGACCAGCACAGCTAAGAAATCCACCTGCTGTCCTGCACTGCCTGAGAGGAATGACTCTAGAGTAATCTAGGAGTGCTGAGAAGGAAGGTAGTTTCTCTATTCATGTAACGTTCTGAGTTTCTGTACTTTCAATAAAATTATGACAGCAGTTAAGGAACATGTGTTTCCTCATCATTCGGTGGGCTGTATGTTCCAAATCAATCTCAGCGTTTATCTTTTGTCTTGACATGTTAGGTACATGACCAGTATTACCTGAGGGGTTCTGACATAAGTTTTTCCTGTTACAGCCCTCTCATCTTATAGTGCCTCGACATTTTTCAAGGAAAGGGCAGGATTTAGTGTCAAGGCTTGTTTACCACTATGTTGATACAGAAACTAAGTTTACACTGAATAGGTGGTTAAGATAGCAACCACTTGTTGATTGCTGCATGAAAAGAAACATGAAGTCAGGCAATAAAAATC
Organism: Dinomys branickii; assembly: GCA_004027595.1. Taxonomy (NCBI): domain Eukaryota; kingdom Metazoa; phylum Chordata; class Mammalia; order Rodentia; family Dinomyidae; genus Dinomys; species Dinomys branickii. The sequence continues at coordinate 49,060 of PVLD010003509.1, read as the reverse complement.
GTAAATGTATAACATGTCAGGACAAGTCAAACTGAGGCAGCTCAAAGCATATCCTGCTGATACCATGTAGTGTGATATTCTAGTTACTTCATCTGCTAGTCCAAATTCAGTTACTTACTCTCTGATTTCCCTCCTACTGCTGGATAAAGATGTACCCTAATATTACCTGGCTTATGACAGCTTGGTACTAATGCTATAAGATTTTTAAGCAGTTGTAGCTGATAGGATAAGCAGATCAGAGTTTCTTAAGGGCTAATCTAAATGCTCATTTTTGAAAACCTCATTTATCTCTCATTAATACATCAATACAGTAATCTTAAATGATATGTTCAATTTTAATTTGTACTGCTTTGTCATGTCACTACTTTGGAAATGTGATTTCTAATAATAAAAATAATACTATATTAAGTGAAAATAAGGTTACTCAGTCATGCATGTTTTCATTAAAAATATTTTTCCTATAGAGTAACAAGAAAGTAGAAATCTTTAAAAGAGAAAACAGAAAACATAACCAAATACTGATAAATTTGGGGGACACTAGGAGCCCAGAGCAGTTTGTGTATCAGTCACCTCTGAGAAGAATGAAATTAAATAGTATTTATTAATTAGTTATTCACATATATTAAACACACATACATACACACATGTATCTCCTAATTAATTCCTTTCAAAGATACCGCACAATTATCCATTGCCTAGACAAAGAAACCAGCATTGAGAGATCTTCAAGTAAAATCTGAAGATCATAGAGTACAGCAAATGACCACTGCCTATGCTTCCCCTTCAGAGGTGTGCCCAGGAAGTCTCAGAGAGCCCAAAGAATGTGGTGAGTCTCTTGAGATTTTCTTCTTTCTGATACGGAGCAGAATGAGGAGCCATTTTTACATGGCACCCCCAAACTCTTCCTCTAAATAAACCAATACTAGATTCCCACACAGAATCTCAAAAGAAGAAAATGTGACAAAATAAAGAAAATTATATATATGAAGATCTCCCTGTGATGTTTTAACACATTGCTGATTTTATAATATACAAGAACATCATCAGGTTTCTCCGAGATCCTGTGTTTTGTTCCATCTTTCTGCAATTTTTACTCCAGACACTGCTTCACGGGCCTCTGTCCTGTCACTGTTCACCATTCTTGACAAGTGCTGACATGGGTCACATCTGAGACATCAGGGTATAGAACATGTGTTTACATTTCGAAATCTGACCCATTTTCTTCCATCTACAACATGCCTTTTCCTGTCAGAAATTTATTGACAATTCCAATCTTATGAATTTTGCATAAAAGAACAGAAAACTGTAAGAGGAAATTTTTGTATATATACTTAAATGTATTAAATGTATTAAATGTATTCAATCCTAAATATATAATCAAAGGATATACAACATTGATAGAATAATATAAATTATGATAATAATTATAATGTAATTATAATTTACATTGTACATCTTATTTTATATTTGTATGCTTTAGTTGCCTTTTAATTGATGTATTTCTTTTTCCTATATAAAACAAAAACCATGAATATTTAAAATTTTTAAATTTTTAAATTTTTAAAATTTTAAAAGAATTTTAAAAATCGTTGAGCCAAAAAGAAAAAAAATCATAGGGTAAGACTTTAGGTATGTTGGTCAATAATTTTTAAGAAGGAAAGAAGGAAAGCCTAGCTTCTAATCATTCCATAAGCGCTCTTGTAATTAAAAGATGATTTTAATTGATTGACTCTTAGAAATCTTTTCTTGCAAGTAATTTATCCAAATACTGGTTTGCACACTTTTGGAGAACAGAATCACTTACCATCACCTAAAATAATGTGTTTCAATAATTTAACTGTTAGTTGTATGTTTTGCTTCTGTCTTTTCTGTGTTCTTTACATCTTTTCTCCCAGAATATACAATTATGACTACATGTTCAACAGGTATGTGCTGAATGCATAAACCAATACACTGAATATAAGAAAAGATCATTCTTTAAACTCTGATCTAGCCCTACAAAATATTACATAAATCATGTGGAAACTACCTTCAGTGTAACTGGACCTAAATTAATCGATGCTATATAATGTTTGGAAAGGATGCTATAATGTTTGAAATTTATAAATATTAGAATAGAGTAGCAAGGATATTTTTAAATGCTATCTACAATATTAGCCTCTTTCAACATGTCACTGTATTATACAGTAATGAATATATCAAGCAAAATTTAGAGTCAAACATGTGTTTTTTAAAAGTAAAGGAATTAAGACTTTTCAAGGTCACTCAACTGGTAGCGCTTGGAACCTAGGTAACTGAACCCAAGTCTTTCTTGCTCTACTGCTTTTAAAGCTTTTACTTGCTGTAACATTTTACTAAATTGATCCCCAGAAGGTAGGGAATAATAAAAATAAGCATATTTCTTGAAAATTACTAATTTACATTTTGTCTCTCTACAGTTCTTGAAAGTTCTATGTATTAAAGAGCATTCCAAGATAACGTGTGAGATATAAAAGAAAACATTAGGCATATGAAATTTCATAATAGCTAAAGAGCACTGTAGTACTGATTTTGTTAATACTTAATTTCCATAAAAGCAATGTTATAAATCAAACAGAATAATCATTTAAGAAGTATTTTGAGTTAGCTGGTTCAATATATTTCATTCAAAGTGAAACTTACTATATGTTTGTCACTCAGAGAACAATACTCTTCTAGCTTTTACCCAGGACTGTATCTTGTCATAGAAAGAAAACTACAGCCCAGTATGGGATATTAATCTTCTATCATGGAATTATGATTTAGCAGCATGGAATATTATACTGATCAATGAAGAATACTAATATGGTACTCTCTTTCTCTTTCTGTCTCTGTCTCTTTATGTCTGTCTGTCTGTCTCTCTATATATAAATATATGATATTTATATTGGATACAAAATATATAGTATATGTATATATTTTAGGGGGAAGTGTTTTAGAAGGACTAAGATTTTTGCAATATAGCCTAGAAACTCAAAAACTGAGATATATCTTGCCATATGCTTAAATTACAGTCTTAACTATAGTTTTCTATGATGATATAATTATACTAAAAGTAGTTCATCTAATTCATTTTTGAAATTTATAAAATATTATAGGTCAGGTGGAAAAGTTAATTTTTGTGAATAACAAAGAAAAACTGGCAGTAATTTGGACCACTGTGGCAGATATTAAATATGTTATAACCTGCTATATGTTAGAGTGATCAAAGCAGTGAACATGTGGAGGAAAAAACCTAAACTGAATGAAATAAACTAAAAGAGCAGAACAGACTCCAGATATAAGATCCTAAAAATTCCAGGAGTGGGTACAATTTAAAATGAGACTCCACTTTTTATTTAAATAATTGATAATGATTTTTAAAAAGAAAAGCACTTAGCAGTACAGAACAACAAGAAATACTATTCTCATAGGTTTTAAGGGAAAGTCAAAGTGGCACAAAGTTCCCAAATGATATTTTGGAACAAAGCAGTGTAACATTTTAAATGTAAAGTGTCCTTGTCTCCTCATGTGCTTCCAAAATTTTAGGGGTTTACTATTGTGACAAGACATGACTGTAGAGATGTGTGTAATGAAAATCACTGAAGTTCCATTTTTTTTTCCCCAGGAAAATGTACAGCAACCTAAATGCTACTCATCAATAAAGGTCTGTTTGCACAGAATAAAATAGGATCGCTCTCACTGAAAATGGTTATGTAAATCTTTTTCTCTTATATAGAAACTGAAAATAATATGTGAAGTAAAAGATACAAGATAATACAGACCAAACTGTTGAAATCTCACCTATTCACACAACTGGTGATTGTCAGTTGAAGGCCTCAGGTGCAGAGATACAAACCCAGGTTTTCAAAAGAGTATATACCTGTTCATATGTGCAGACATACACAGACACACACAGACACACACACACACACACACACACACACACACACACACACAGAGGCTTTGAAAACAGACAGGAAGAGCACACATCTAATGTTATAATGATTACTTATAGGGAGCTCAATTAAGATGAGTTTTACCCTTATCTTTAGACAAAAGTATGATTTTTTTAAGGTGATGTTATGCTTTCACAGTCAGAAAATATAACATTTATTATGAAAATATTTCAATGAAAATGAGATATAATGTTTTCAAATTGCATGTCTAGCATGACATTTAAAATGTCTGGAATTATGTCAACTCTAGCAGTACAAATCTCAAAAAATAATCAACAATAATTTTTTTCCTAAACATTATATTATGGCTATGTTTTTTTCCCCTAGATCAGCTGGTGTCAGAATTTTGTCTATGTCACCATTAAATATAAAATGAAAATTGAGTATATAATTATTTATGGTACTACAGATGTTACAGTTTGTTACTAATTGTTATGAGACCAACACTGTCCATTTGAATAAGTTGGGTTTTTTAGAAATGGCAATCCACTGCAGAGAAATTATGATACATCATCTGTAGTCCTTATGAAAAATGCTGGAGAAAAGCTACCTTCTGAAACCAACCTAGTAAAAATCAACACACTATAGTACCAACTATGGTAATATAACTACAATTTATTTATCTTTTACAATGCCAAACTCTAAGGAAAGAACTTCACACCCTTTATCAGATGTAATCTTTATAATGGTCTTGTGTAAAAGGTATTGGTACCTCAGAAATAAACTGATGAGTGCAAAGACTTTGTCCTGGTATTTCAGCTTGAAAGTATCAGAATAAGATTCCAATTGAACTTTCCCTGCCTTCACTGCCTAAACTGCTGCACACTGTTCTACATATAAGCTTGCCCTCTTGTAAAAATATTGTAACTGAAATAAATTACCAGATAAAATAATTTTTAGGTATATCATTGATGGTCCCTTGAGAAATATATATACAACCGCATAGACCAGGACATAACCTCACTTAGACATAACAAGATTACATCTTTCTTTATTTAGTACAGGGGACTGAACCCAGGGCCCTCACAGTGCATTACATCCTCAGGCCTTTTATTATTATTTTAAAATTTGAGACAGAGACTTAGTTGCTAAACTTCCCAGGCTGGGTTTGACCTTGTGATCCTCCCGCCTCAGTCTCCTGGAGTGCAGGAAGTACAAGGGTGCGTAGTCAGGCCTAGCTAGGGTTACATCACACAGGTGCAAGTTTGCACTTAAATTCCTTGGCATGACTAAGTGGTGTTTCGGTACCTGATCAGTAGGGGGCTCATTTAAAAGTGATAATATTGATTTGAAATGATCCAAGATAAGGCTACATTTTAAATTGTTCTAGCTCAGCTTAAATAAACTCTGTCTACATAATTCTACTGTGATGCCTTCACCAAGAAATTATTGCCCAATTTCTAATTTTTACCTTCTTTTGTGAAACAGTGACAGATAAAGAGATAGATAGATTAGACAGAGATAAGACACCGATGTATATAAGAGTGTGTACAGTGTCTTGTATTGTAGCATGACATGCAAAACACTATGGAATATGTCCTGTTCTGTCAGTTCTGCACAAAAACATTCTAAATGTTAGTACCTTAAATTTTCTAACATTTATTTTAAAGGCAAATGTCTGTGATTTCAGTAGGGTTTGAGCGGTTTATTTATCTCTGCTCACTTGGCAGGAGCTGAGGAAGCTCAAAATACGGGATACCAAACTGTTGAAATTGCACCTATTCACACAACTGGTGATTGTCAGTTGAAGGCCTCAGGTGCAGAGATCTATTCCTGGTCATAGGCCCATAGTCATCTCTCTGTCTCTGTGTGGCCTAGGGAATCTGAGGCATCTTGTATGTTGCTCAAGGGCTGCTGGTAGCGTATGAGTCCCCTAAGAGAGGAGTCCAGGCAGACATCACTGCGCCTTTGGTCATGTAGCTTAGAGATAACACAGCCTCACTTCTGCTGCTTTCTAGTCTTTAGCAACAAATCGCTCCCACTGGTCTAATTCCAAGGAGAGCCCAATTAGAATACAAGTTTTGATAAGAGGGATATTAAAGACCTTTCAGACGCATTAAAACACACAAAGATAAATATCTCACCAATCTGGGTTACAGCCAGCTTATCCAAGAGAAGTAGTAATGAGGAAGAAGAGCAAGTAAGAATGAGAAAAGAGAAAGGAGCAAACGGCCAGAAGAAAGCACTGCATCTGGGACGGTAGATGTGAATGTCATGGGAGTATAGATATCCCCAGAGCGTAAATTAATACAGTAGGATAATGGTTCACAGATAAATTCTGTGTGGTGGTTGCTCTCAGCTAGTCTCTTCAAAAATTAATTTCTTAAAGTTTAATTCCAAACTTGTAAACGTGTTTGGTTAGGTTCATCGTGAGTCTCACCAGCCGGTGGCCTTTCTCACTGACTTACCTTTACCCACAAAACATCATTTGACTGAGAGTGATGACTATTTATTGAGCTAATCTTAATACACCCTCTCCTTCCCTGCTACCCTCTTTTCTCCCCTCCAGTCTGTCTGAACATAGACTGGCTCTCACCATTCTGAAGGATTTTTGTTATGACTGGTGTTTAGTTTTGTTTCATTTTGTTTTGGGAGGCATCAACTGCAATCTCTGCAACATACTCCTTAGGGAGAACTTCTGTTGCCTTAGCTGGAATGAAAACGCAACAAACTCAGCAGGACTATTTCTCAATATGATGTCACTCCATGACTTCTACAGAACCATGCTTTAAACAGTGCCTCAGTAATTAGCTTAGTGGATTATACATCCTGCTCTGTAGTGTGGCAGAACTCACCCCCCAGTATACTTCAGTTTGTGTTAGTTGCCTAGGTAACCTCCAGTTTACTTCAGTTCCTGTCACAGTTCCTGTTACTCCTGCTTCCGAGAAACAGCTTGTCACTGTGAAGCACATTGTAAGAACCAGTCAAAAACTGCCAAATACCTTGCCTCTAAGCTTCCACTTTGCAACCCCATAAAAACCTCCCTTCCTAAGCCTTCAGGGCCTGAGACTAATTGAGGTCAGTGCCATCAACCCTACATAAATCTGCCTCTCAATCCTGTGTGACGTTTTGGTGTTTCTGTTTGCTGCTACATCTAGTCCATCAGCTGGGAAGGCCGACTGTGCTGAACTCTTTGGTCATCAGCTGTGGTCCTCATAGATGGAGCAAGGATCTCTCCAGGTACTGATGGGAAAGCATTCCCTCAGGATTTCTAGAGTCCCTCCAGGGGAGTGGAGGCGAATTCCTGGCTCCCTATTTGAGTGCTCACAAAGGACCCAAGGGAGAAGGACACATTCTGCTTGCCTGATTACAGTAAGACCCCTGGGGACACCAGTTTCAGTCTGTGCCTGCTCAGTTTGAGCAGAAGGAGAGGATGATCATCACCTCTTGTCAGTTAGGCCCCCATGTGGTTTGGGGGAGGGACTAGTTTAACCTCTGAATGCCTGTTGAATGTTTTGTGTTTACAAAGCATGGTGAAAGCAACAGATTATTCTGTCTGTGCTCCATGGTGAGAAGGAAGGGTTCCTCTCCAAACCACAGAGCTTGATTGGGCCTCAGTCTGTGGTTCTATGGATGCACCTAATAAGGACAAAAAGGAGAACTTGCTGATGCTTCTCCATAGTCCAGATGGTCCCAAAGGTGCCGAGAGGCCAAGCAGCCCGGCAGGCATCTGACTGGCCTCTCTGAGGGGCACCCACCCTTGGTCGTTTGTACCATCACTCAAGGGTGTACACGATAAATGTGGGGAGTCAGAAATGGGAATTAATTAGTCCAAACCCACAGTTCCCGACTGCAGGCCCAAGATTTTAGAAAGGGCTTTTCTAGTGATTATAGGGTTAAAATGAAATTAAAGTTCTGCAAGTCTCTGAGACTCCCTTGGCAGATGCCACTGCAGCTCCCCCTGGGCCAGCTCTCCAGCCAGCAAAAAGAAACAAAGCAGCTCAGTCAAGCACTTCTCAAAGGCATTAAAGAGGGGGGCAAAGCCTATGCATGTAAGTTACTACTATTACCCAGAAGCCTAAATTCTGTGGCTTTCCACTTATACATGTCATATCAGTCACCTGTAATAACATACAACACATTCTTATGTATATTTGCTTTATTCAAATGAAATAAACATTTCATTATTGAAGTACATGACTGAACCACATTCCTTCTTAAAAGCTAAATGCGTTTAAAACATTTTCATTGTTTTAACAAGAAAATGTTCCAATTTAAATGCATATCTTTTAATAATTAAAACTAATCACTAACTATTCATCTTCTTTACTCGCACCACCCCACACGTATCGCGTATACCCTTGAGTGATGGTACAAATGACCAAGGGTGGGTGCCCCTCAGAGAGGCCAGTCACATGCCTGCCGGGCTGCTTGCCTCTTGGCAACTTTGGGAAAGTCTGGACTATGGAGAAGCATCAGCAAGTTCTCCTTTTTGTCTCTATTAGATGCATCCATAGAACCACAGGCTGAGGCCCAATCAAGCTCTGTGGTTTGGCGAGGAACCCTTCATTCTCACCATGGAGCACAGAAAGAATGATTAAAACTTCAATAATTAAAATTTATCAACTATGAAACTGAAAATGATTCTACAGTAAGTTCTATGGGCTGAACATTGTACTGAGTTCTAACTGCCTAACAAAATCACTTAGTAGGATTTATAATTCTTGTGAGCATCAGTTTAAGTTTTAGTGAGCTGGTAGAAGCATATGGAGAAGTGATCTTTTGATTGTTAAAATCTTTCATTTTAATAAGGCAGGAAGAAACTATTAAACTAGATAATTTTCAGGAAAAGTGACAAGGCTAGATCCAGAGAAACAGAGACATTTCTGGATATGATAGGAAACTCTTCAAACAGTTATGTGATCCCAACACACCACTTTTACCTTTGAAAGACAAGGAAGCTTTATGGAGTGTGGAAGTCCCAACAGATGCTCCCTGGGACTTCAAAAGTGATACACAACCTTTGTGTCGCAAATGGAGAACTGAAGGTGAATAAAAGTTAATTAACATGGAGCAAGAGGGTTACGCTGATATGCTGCCAAACTCAGTCCAACTACCCAACCCCTCAGCATACACACTGCTTACAGTCAAATCAATTATCCCCCTAAAGAACAGTGAATCCCATGATCATCTCCCAAGTTTTCTTCAACTACTAACCCATTTTCTTGCCCACCTCCTATTTTGAAAAGCTGATGGCAGGAGGAAGATGTCCTAGGTTTTCCAGGAAGACTGACAAAGAAGTAGCACAAAGGAAGAGGAAAGAAAATCCCTCCTGCTAGATTAACCGCTTCTGGCCGTATCAGATAACAGAGTTGCCAGCAAACAGGGAATTTCAATCAACCACTAAACAGACTCCCACTGAGGAACATACTGGAGAAATGTGAACAGTTAAGACAGCAAACAACCATATGGCTGCTCTTAATGACCCAATAAATACAAGAAAAGTGTGGCATTTTTAATCAGTTCTGAACTAAAACCTCATTTGTTTGTTGTGTTTCTGGTTTTAGGGAAGGCAAAACACCAGTTCTCTTTACCTTTATTCACATTGTGCCAGGAATGCAGGAGGGTAGGAAAAAAAACTGTATAAAAATAATCTTATTTTTTGTTCCCTTTCAAATTTTTTTTCTATTTGTCCCTCATTTCACACGACACCAATCAGCACAAATGCTCACTCAGCCTTCTCAATATGCAAGTTTCCACATGGGGAAGTTAATTTAATGATTAAAATAATGCTAGAGAAAAGTCCACAAACAAACATGATCAAACCCACAAAGAGGACAAATGCACCCCATTTGTCTCCCAGTCACCACTGAGTCAAGGCTGAGCGCAGTGCTGCCCCCTGCTGGTCATGCTGGTTGCACCTGCTCTCAGTGTAGGCTCCCTTCTCCCTAGTCGCGGGTATGTTCTAGCAAGACCCTGTTTCGTGTTCTCTGAACATCTTGTACTTTTCCTTTTCTTTTTCCTTCTTAACAAGTCCCAGGTCATCAGAAGTGGGCACAGCTCCATCAAAGCATGGAATGTTGGTTTTTGTATCCTGGATAAACACCCAGGTAAACATGACGCACACAGCAAGTAATCATCTGGGGTCTACGGAATGAGCAAATCTGACTTTTCTATCTGTGTTACCATCATTTCCTCTGCATCACAGAGTGCCCCCAATCTTGCCAATGCTACCACTTCTGGAAAACCACTGCTGCTCCTGAGGCCAGCACACTGCAAGAGGCCTTTGGATGACTTCTGCTAAGCAAGTTTCCCTTCCCTGAAACCCCAAAGCACTTTTTGTGCTTCTTTCATGGCCCTGATAATGTACCGATTTGCTTATTTCATCTTCTTTACTTGCTCAGCAGAGTCCCTGGATGTCCCTCATATCCACTCTTACAAGTGTTTAGGCCATAGTAAAACTTTCTTTCTGGCTGTATGTCTGACTCCACACTGAATTTCCTCAAATTATATGAACAGTGAATGAAATGATCATTTTTCCTATCCTCAGTGATCACAGAGAAGACATGCTCAGTAGATTTTGTACTAGCTCTGCTGAATCTGAATGGCAGTGATTTCTGTGAGGTCTTTTCTCCTCATCTGCAGTCCTGATCCTTGAAGGCCAGTGTGTTTCTCGGGTGTAGTAACTAACACATCACTATGTCATGGGACTCAACTGTACTTCTTTATTCTTTTTTGGTTTTTGGGAGACAGACTTTTGGTATGTACTGCAGACTGTCATCAAACTCACAGTGACCCTCCACACATGTGCCGCCACACCTGACTAGAATCAATTATGTTTCATTCAGTGGAAAAAATACAAGTTTTTCAAACTATATCCTGCCTTTCCAGTCTTTAAACACCAAATATTTTCACCTAAAAATACTCATATAACATGATCATCACTAAACTTAATTTCTCAAACTCTAAACATTGAGGGCAGTGATACTCATCAACTTAAGAAGTTCAGACGATGGGAAGATCCCAAAGTGTGTTTAGCACTGGTGTGAGTTTCACCACAACGTGGTCAGTGGCACATGCAATATCAGTTTGGACTCGTTCCCCATTTGATTATACTTTTCATTTTGAATCTCAAGTCTGGTAAACTGATGGTAAAGGGCTTCAAGTTTTTTAAAAAATATTTTGTTTTTGCAATATATATCTTAAAAGCTAAATTCTATCTTGGCCTTTGATAACTTTTTGAGAGCTACCTTGGCCTGCGTAGAAGAGAAGATGGCTCCTCAGTGCCCGCCCTTAAGGTGTGAGAAAGTGCAGTTCTCCTAGAGCCATCTGTCACCTGTTTGAAGAATCAAAAGTGCTACTTCCTGCCAAGAGCAGGTCTCATTCTCTTGACCATTACCCTGCTTTTCTTTTCACTTCATCAGTCTCCCACGTAGCTGCACTGAAGCTATCTCTGAGTGCCCTCCACGTCTTAATCCTTGATATTTCCAAGTAGGTCTCATGAACTATACCAATTGAAACATTTGGTGATGTCTGTATTGATATTTAATGTTTGTTTTTCCAGATCTGATATAAACTAAATATAGTTTATAAACTAAATTGAGTTTATAAACCGTTTTGAAATTAACAGCTACCTCTTAAACAGATACTACTTATCTGTTCTAGTAGGTCAGTGCATAATTGTCCCTGATGTGAAACATACCGGTCTAGAAGCAGACCCTCTGCTCATTATCCATGATGAATTCACTGGCCCTTCTTTCGTTGTCTGGGACCCTTGTCTTAGTAGAAACATAACTGCATCACTCTTATTGATATATCCAGTTTTAGAATTATTTTATGGAAAAATAAAATTAAGAAGGAAAACTCTTAAAGTCTCAAAAATTAATAAATGGTTTTTACTAACTTTTTTTGGTACTGGGAATAGAACTCATGACCTTGTACTTGCCAGGCAGGCGCTTATGCCAGAAAGCTATATCCCCAGCAATAAATGGTTTTTACCCATTTATTTATTTATTTATTTTAAAAGTAAAAGAATGAAAACATATTAACAAAAAGACAGACACAAAGTAGCATGAGAATAGTACAATCAAAACTGAATTGCAGATAAGGTGATGGAATTAACAATGGTTGTTGTAATACATACACATAACTTCAAAGTGTATACTCAGGAAACATATAGACATGCAAAACTGATCTAACAACTAATCACTAACTGTTCCTTACAATAAAGTGACCTAAGCCAATAATACAACTATGTTAGCTATCATGCATATACATACATACATACATACATACATACATACATAATTATCCCTTTCTTCCTTTTTTCTTTCCCCTCATCCCAGTTGCTCTTTACTTTTGAGCAATTTCTTTTCATTTCACAATGTTTATCATACCTCCTAATTTATATTCACACTTTCAGGTTTTTACCCTAGTGATACAATGTATTGCTTACACATGCACATCTGATTTATTTCATTTATGAATGCAGTCTCTAGTTGTGACCATTTACCTAAAAAGCCTCAAGTTTGCCTTTCTTCATAGCTGAATAATATTCCATTATACAAAAATGCCACAATTTTCTTATGCAGTTCTCAGTGGATGGACATTTTGTTTGCTTCCATGATTTAGCTATTACAAATTGCGCTGCTATAAACATGGGTGCACATATATTGCTGTGATATGATGTCTTCAGGTCTTCTGGAAAAATACCCAGAAGGGGAATAGCTGGGTTGAATGGGACCTCTAGACCTAATTTGCTGAGGAATCTACAAACTGATTTCCACAGTGGTTTCACCAGTCTGCATTCATTCCACTAGCAGTGGAGAAGAGTTCCTATTTCTCCACAGCCTTGCCAGCATTTGTTATTGGTTGATTTCTTAATGCTAGACATTCTTACTGGGGTGAGATGAAATCTCAATGTTGTTTTTGTTTGCATTTCTCGAATGACTAATGATTTTGAACATTTTTCTCATTTATTTATTTGCCATTTCTACTTCTTTATCTGAGAAGTATGCATTCATCTCAGATGCCCATTTTAGGATTGGGTCTTTGACTCTGGGGAGGCTGATGATTTTTAATTCTTTGTATGTTCTAGATAGAAGCCCTTTGTCTGAGGAACAGCCAGCTAGGATTTTTTCCCCATTTTTGGGTTTTCTTTTTACTCTGCTTGTGATTTCTTTAGATGCCCAAAAACTTTCCAGTAAGATGAGGTCCCAGTTGTTGATTCTTTGAAATATTTCCCTTGCAGTTTGGTTTTTATTCATGAACTCTCTGCCTACTCCTATGTCTTCAAGATTTTTATCTACTTTCTTTTCCAATAGATTTAGTGTTTCTGTTTTAATATTGAGATCTGTGATCCATTTTGACTTGAGTTTGGTGCATGGTGATAGACTTGGGTCTATATTCTGTCTTTGGCAAGTGGCAAGCCAATTTTTCCAGCACCTTTTATAAAAGAGGCTATCTTTCTTCCAGTGAGCTTATCTGGCCCCTTTGTCAAAGATTAGGTGGCTGAGTATGTTTGTGGTTGTGGCTGCATCTTCCAGTCTGCTCCATATTTTAGCCAGTACCAGTTTGATTTTATTACAGTAGTTTTGTAGGTTTTTAAATTCTTATGTGTAAACATTGCTGTGGTAATAGAAACAATTTGTCTACTGTATAAAACGTAAGATATAAACTATAAAACAAAGGATCATAAATCATCAAGCATAAATAATAACTCACGGCCAACATGGACCAGTAATTTTCTGGAATGAGAGGAGTTATCTTCAGTATTTATAAAACATTATGAAAACAGCACATTGCTTGAAAGACAGTATCATAAACTAAGACAAGGTTATACTTGTGTGAAGACAGTGTAAAAACCAGTTACGTATTATGTGTACATACTAAGCCTGATGTGTATCAAATTTGTGCCTGGTCTCTTTTCCCTGCAGATTAATTTTTATCATACCGAGAGTCCTTGCAGCTGTTGATTTAATTGTTCACCAAGAAGGCCTCAGACAGAGGAATTACATAACAGGAAGAGGAAGACGGAATTGATTTGAGGCTAGGCTTCTGATCACCACAAACATGCATAGGTTCTGAAGACTTTGTTTCTACATCACCATTAAAACTTGACAACTTTTCATAGTAGACCTTTATTTTCATATTTTAACAAAATATGATTTTTATTCAAATTTGCAAAAGATTCATTTCTCCTTTTTTTGGTACCAGAAATTGAACTCAGGACCGCATGCTTGCCAGGCAGACACTGTCCTGCTGAGCTATCTCCCTAGCCCTATTTTCATAACGAAAAAGCTATTTCCTAATTTCAGTCTCAACAATCAAAAAAAAGAACATGAAGGTTTTTAATAGGATGCACTCAAGCTTGGCTTAGAAGTAAGCTGTCCTTAGGTCTACATACTTACTCATTTTTGAAAAATGCTGCAAAGAGATTTCTAGTTTGTCACCCAAATTGCATGTCAGACAACAGAGAACAGTTTGTCATGCTTAGACACCATTCAATCATAATATGAGTTTGACTTCAAAGCTTTCACAATTCAATTTTACTTAGAATTAAGAAAATATGAGTGGAAAGAACAGTGCAAGGACAGGGCAAACATTTATCTGAAACTAAGGCTTAGAACGAAGGGCAGGCAATGTGTGTGCATCCACATTTCACCTCTGTTCTCGCCTACACATGCAACACCCTCCACCTGGCTGCACTCTGCCGTCAGTGGGGTTCTTTAAGTACGTTTGTGCCAATGTCAGTTACTATTTATGCTGATGAGCTTGGGCAACAAGTGAGTAAGTAACCCAGAGATCCTACTCTGTACAAATGGAAACGGTCATTTGTGACTGTCTCAGTGATTCTGGGCCATCTTGAAATATGTCCTTACAAATAAAGTCAACCTTTCATTTGTATGAAATACCAGGAAATACAAGAACATATAGTGCAAGAAACTATGCTGAGAAATCCTGAGGCTCATTTTTTGAGAGACTAATGAATCTCTGGAAAAGCAATGGAAATAACACAAAGAAACACAGATCCCCTTGAGGATGGCAATTTGATCAAACTAAAATATTAATAAGAAACTTTTGGATATAAAATATGCAAATGACTTAGAAAGTCAAATTGTTCAGTACTGGGGGACTCTTATTTACTATTCATTTTGTTTCACTCAGCATGTCCCAAGAAGATGAAATTAGATATACAGACTACAACTAAAACTCTAGTTGACATATACCAAGCCCAATAGGAGAAAAATGCAATAAATGAACTCTCCATTTACTATACTGAGTTAATAATTATGTTATTTATTACAGTTCAGAGGTCAGATAATGGCTATCATTAAGAAATCAACCAATAACAAATGCTGGCAAGGCTGTGAACAAAAAGGAACCCTTTTTCACTGCTGATGGGAATGTAGACTGGTGAAAGTACTGTAGAAATAAGTTTGAAGATTCCTCAGTAAACTAGGACTAGAGGTCCCATTCAATCCAGCTATTTTCCTCTTTTGAGTATTTTCCCAGAAGAAGCAAAAACACCATATCACAGCGATGCATATGCACCCATGTTTATAGCAGAGCAATTTGTAATAGCTCAATCATGGAATCAAGCCAAATGCCCATCAACTGAGGAATGGGTAAAAAAGTTGTTTGTGGTACTTTTATATAATGGAATATCATTCAGCTATACACAAAAATAAACTTGAGGCTTTTATAGGTAAATAGATGTAATTAGAGACCATACTCATAAGTGAAATAAATCAGACCCTCAGGCATTAACACCATACTGTCTCTCTAGTGTAAGAATCTGAAAGAATGAATAAAATCTAATAGGTACAATAGATATTGTGAAAGGGAAGAAACTTCTCAAAAAGAAAGAACAACTGGGATGAGGGAAAAGAGAAAAGAAAGAAGAAAAGAAAAAACAAAGAAGGAAAAAATATGTATATATGCATGTAAAGGATAGCTAACATAGTTGTATTACTGATTTTTATTGCTCTATTGGAAAAGAACAGTTAATGTTTAATGGTTTGATCAATCTTACATGTTTATATTTGCTTATCTGAGTAACCAAATTGAAGATATTAATATGTAATACAACAACCATTGATAATTTCCTATCACCTTGTCTGAAATTCTGTATTGCTTGTATTTTTGTGTTATTTTGTAAATGTATGTTAATGTTTTCATTCTTTTATCTTTAAAATAAAACAATGAATAAAAATAACATCTTTAAAACATTTCATGTGAAAGAGTTGAACTCATCAAAATCAGGTAATCTAAAAGAGAAAACAATTTTATCTAGGATTTCAGATAATATTTATTTTGTAAACAAATAAAATATGGTGTAGCTATATTACAAGCTGCTAAGTAATAAAACCAATATTCCTCAACAAGGACTTTTAAAATGACCATGGTCGTTTATTACTGAAGTAATAATTTAAATTCCCTTTCTCATCTGAGAAGTCTTTCCCTGTCCTAAAAGCCCTGATGTCCAAGTGTAAGGTGTGGTGAACGGCAATGTTAGTTGGTACAGAAGCACCTTGTTATAACAAAAGCATCACTGAAGCCAAGTTGTTTGTAGCAGAGGGTTTGTTAATAGGCCTCTCACTTTTAGGGGTTGTGGTTTGGAACTTAGAAATGATGCTCGCACCCTAGGACTTCGAGTTTTGGCTTTGCCTGTGTCTGTGCAAGCAAGCTAAACATATGCCCTCCAAACACCGACAATATTTTAATTGTGTAAGGTACTATAGGCAAAATATAAAATGAAGGCTTACATAGAAAATTTAGTCTTATGCCATATTAAAAGTTTAATTAATTTCACTAATGGAGAAAATCATAATTGATTTTGTTCTGTTTTGATCTCCAACATGTACTCTTTGAGCCAACTACAATTATTTTTATGAAAAGATGAGGTGCCTTGCAGAATGGATGCTGTACTCCTTCCTAACATACAGCAATTAATGTGAGGTTGAATTAGGTTCAGATTTATCTGTCAGAGATGTCATTAGGGTCAAGTTTATATTTGGACTCCTAAAATCCAAGGTTGAATTTTACTGCTTATTTAAATCGATCTAATTACATTGTCCTTAAGTATATACATATTAATTAAGAATAGATTAAGTAATTTGCCCTTTTTAATTTTAAGTATATAGAAATTAAAATTTTGATTGTGACAATGCTATATCATATATAAAATATTGCCAAAAATTAACAATACCCTGTGAAGTTATTTTTGATAAACTACTTTAAAGGCTTATAGTCTCACCTTCTTAAAAAAACAAACACCACATAATGACTAGAAAACTCAAAAGTCATGATTTACATTTAACTACTTTGTGAAAATGCATTCCAGAAAAATGGTGTTAAGAGAAAGAGCAAGGGAAATAAATGTCTCACACTGAATACTTCTTCTAGCCACTGGCAGTTATTTAAAAGCAGGCACACTGCCAATTCCTTCATTTAACAAACATTTCATTAGCGTTCATTACCTGTGGTAGAAAATACTTGGATATCCCAGTTTCCTCCTAAAATATTTAAAAGTAATTCTTCTTCCATTCTTCTATAAAGTACGTTTTTATGGTCCTAGGTTATCTGTTTAAATACTAATTTAGCTGCATCCCAAAATATGTGTTAGGGGTGCATTTTCATTGTTGTTTGGTCCCACATGTCCATTTTGCTCCTTTCATTGACTTACGAGATGCGAGTTACCATGTTCCATATGTTATCAGTGATACTTTAGTTCCTTAATGTCTAAGACATGATCAGTTGTTGAAATGTTCTGCATGTCTGCAGAGCAGATGCTGGGGCACCGTCCCCAGTGCAGGGTTCTCGGCTGTGCAGGTCTGTGGGTCCTTCGAGAGTCTTTACTGGAGAAGCTCGCAGCTCCTCAGCGATGTCACTGCCCCATGGTGGCAGCGGCAGTCTGTCTGTGTAATTTGGTAATTATCACAGTGCTTCTTAAATATATTTTGAGTCCATATTATTATGATCAGGCAATTTCTAAAGTACTTTATCTTCTTGGGTTATTAAACCTTTTATCAAAATCTAGGGAGCTTCCTTCTAGTAATGCTTTTTCCCTTAAAATCTACTTTATATGCAGTTAAAGTGGATTCAACAGTATTCTTTAGTTAATGCTTGCCTGAAATGTCATTTTACATTGTTCTACTTTCAATGCTTTTATTCTCATATGTTTAGGCAGGTCCTTTGTAACCTGCGTAGAACTAGATTTCCTCCTTTTAATCCATGCTAAGAATCTTTCTTTTAAAGTTCAGTAAGAGTGAATTTACATCTCACTCCATTATTGATATTTAAGCTTTTATTTCTGCCCGTTTGGTGTGTGCTACTTATTTGTCACAGTCCTCTCCGTCTCTCTCTGTCTCTCTCTGTCTCTCTCTCTCTGTTTTACCCATTCCTTCTCTTGTCCCTATACTAATTTGATATCCTGTACTTTTTTTCAATCCCTTGTGTGTGGTTACCTAGACTTACGATTTTTTGTTTTTTATTGCTAGTGTATCTGTGCAATACATAATAACTACATTCATCTTGGGGCACTGCCACACATACACAGAATATCTTGATCATCTCTGCTTCGCTTCTGCCCCTCTCCCCTCACCCTCACTTGCCAGACCCCCTTCCCAGTCTCCACAGTCTACCTCTCTTCTGCCATTTCACTTTGATTATTTTGGTCAAGTTATTTATATTTTATATTTTGGGTTTCTCTTATAACAAAAACCATGCAATATTCAACATTCTGCATCTGATTTATTTCACTTAGCATTATAGTGTCAAGATGCATCTGTTTTCATCCAAATGGCTCAAACTTATCCTTTATGGTTGAATATTACTCTACTGCATATGCTGCGTTTTCTCTACACATCCATCTACTGATGGGCATATGGACCACTTCCCCAACTGAGCTATTGTGAACTGTGCTGTACACACACGGGTGTGGATGAGTCAGTCTAGCACGACGGCTTTAACTCTCACAGAAAGACAGCTGGGAAAGGAAGAGCTCTAGGAAGCAGAATTTCTACTTTCAGTTTTTTTCAAGAATCTCTACACTGATTTCCACAGTGGTTATAATAGTTCACCTTCTCACCAACAATGTTCCCTTCTCCTTAGAACCTCCCAGGATTTGTTGCGTATTGAGTCCTTGTTGATAGTCTTTCTGGTGTAAGATGAAATCTCAGTGTTGTTTTGATTTGCATTTCTCTAAAGGGCAAAGACACTGAGTTTTGTTTGTTTGTTTGTTGGCTTATTGGCCATTTATACTTCTTCTTTTGAGAAGTACCTATTTATTTCAGTTGCTGATTTTTATTTGGATCTTTTATTTTGGAGAGTTCGGATGAGGGAGGTGGAGGGGACCCAGGGCCTCTGTGAACAGACTGGGTACCTCTCCTGGGAGAAAAAGGGCTCCTCGATAGGGCCTGGGGATCTATTGGACCATCACCAGAGAATATTGCTCTTATGTCCTTGTTGGGATGTGAAGCCTATAACCCTGGGAGGTCACTTAGCTGGAGCTTGGTGAGGAACTGGGGTACTTCTCAGCTAGGATTTGAATGTGGCTAAGCCCTAACAGCTCAGCTCTGAACCAAAGCATTTACAGTGTTCCGAAATGCCTTCCAGGAGAAGCCACCCTTATTTACTCCCAAAAAATTCATAAAGGAGAAAAAATGTCTGGTATTGGGAGTGTGAGGAATCACATGGGAGGAAAAACAGCTTTCAAGTACAGCAATGATGGGAAAGATTTGTTCAAAGTTTGTTCATTGGACACTACGACGGTCAAGCCAGGAAAGGTCCTCTGAGTGCAGTGAAGACACGCCAGCCCAGAGCCAAAGCTCTCTTGCAGTCAGCATAGTGAACAATGACCATCCAAAGACATGAGCCCTTCAGTGCCTTCTTCCTCTGTCTTCAGTCCTCCCTTCAGTCCTCTACCTCCCAGGCACCAGCCCACCAAACTCCCACCACTGAAGTTTGTTTGCATTATCTAGAAAGAATGGTTGAAAAATATAGATAAATCTAAATAAACTATAACAGTAAATATGGTAATATTTAATTTATGGAAATGTTTAATAAATATAAAATAAAGTAGATATTATTGTATGTGGGCCTGGAGCATGTGGTTAAAGCATTCTAGACACTGACTAAAATTAAACTTGCTCTTGATATATAAATGTTCTTAGCAGTTTTACTTGTAACAGGCAAAACTAGCAATGACCCATACATATGTCACCCCTTCTCTCTGAAATCCCATGCTTGTCTTCTGGGATCATACTCTTTCTCTAAAATGTGTAATTTTTTACAAGTTAAGTAAAGAATATGTGGGTATAAATTCCTTGAGTTTTTCATGGCCAAAAGTAGCTTTTTAAATTATGAACTGTGTCCTTCATTCTTTTTATACTACTGAGTTTGAGCCCAAAACTTTTGCCCTGAGCTACACCCTAGCCCTTTTTATTCATTTATTTTTAATTTTTAAATTCAAGTAACTAATTTTACTGGCACATTTTAGATACACATAGTGATCACATTCCTCACAGGGAATTTGTACCTGGACATGACATCACTTAAGTCTTTTTCCCCCTCCCCCTCCCCTCTCTTCAACGCCTCCTCCCCTCCTTAATTACAAAAGCTTTGTTTCCACTTTTTCCTTTTTTTCTCCATTTTTGTTTCCTTTTCTTCACTTCCTTCTTCCCCTTTCTAGTTCCCCATCCCATTTGAATACTTTCTTCCCATTTCCCAATATCTATTATACATTTTAGTCCTTATTTATATTTTCAGTTTCTCCCAACAGAGAAACCATGTAATATTTGAACATGTGTGTCCAATTTATTTCACTTAAAAGTGTGTAGTCGTTTTATTTTGAAACAGAATCTTATTAAGTTGCTGAGAGTGTGAGGCTGGGAATGAATTAATCTTCCTGCCTCAGCCTCCCAGAGTACTTAGATTCTAAGCATGCATTACCATTCTCAGCTGGGGTTACAGGCATGTATCCCACGCTCATCTTTTGTCTTTTATTCTTAAAAATATTTTCTGACAGAATTTTAACTTGACATTTATTTTCTTTAAACATTTTGAAGTTACTGTTCCCCCAGTGTCCTCTGTCTTCTAGTGTGGAGGATAATTAATGACCAGTGGAGATGCCATTCTCACGTAGGGAAGGCGGCTTTGCCATTCCAGGTCCATTTAGCGCTTCCTACCTGAAGTGACAATCTGTAACTCCATTGTGATTTGTTCCGATGTACCCTTCATTTTACTTATGCTAGCTGGAACTTACCGGGATGCTCCAACCTTGAAAATTGTTGGAATTTGTATTTTACTATCTTTCTAAATATTATTTTCTTCCATTGCATCTATGATTTTTATTATGCAAATCTAATATTTGGAACTTCTATCTTACACATTTTTAAATTTCTTTATATCTTAAACTGTTTTTTAGGGGGATACAGTTTGTTATTTTTTCAGATCAAATTTCTTATCTAAATCTTAATTTCCTTTTTCACTTAAGACTTATTTGTTGTTTAACATAGTAAATTTTGTGACAATTATTATAATTTTGAATTCTAGAATATCTCATATGCCTTGTGATCTGGGCTTATTTCACATACTCTTTTTTAAACCATTTGCTATGTATACCTTTATTTTTATAAGCATACATATTTAACTGCTTTCCCTGATAATTCCAATGTCTGTGTTCATTCCAGATTTGAGTCCTGTTTGTTCTCAACGAAAGCGACTTATTTCCATACATGCTGCTTACTTTTTCTGACTGTGAATTTATATTCCACGAGACATTATTTGAAGTCATCATTTGAGAACTGAGCACATGTGCTCTGGGAGGATCTGGGCTAGTTTCAGCCCAGAATCTGGGGCTGCCAAACAATGACTTCAAGAACAATTTTCTATGTTTAGGACTTCATTTGCCACATAGGAAGAGTCAATACTGCCTCTAATTAAGGTTTGGTTTGTGCTTACATATTTTTGGAGGTAACACTTTCTCCTTTACCTAGAGTGAGAAGAAGCTCTCCAATGAGGCCTCATATTTTGAGTCTAACTTTGTTAAGTCCTAAGGACTAATGAAGTGTGTGTGTGTGTGTGTGTGTGTGTGTGTGTGTGTGTGTGTGTCTGCCCTGTGAGTATCTTCCATGCAGCTTCTACCCACAGTAATGAGTGGTTGCTTCGAGGTAGTAACTGCCTGAGCTTAGGCAGTTTCCTTTCTGAATTGTATTTTCTCTTCAATTTTGGCAAACATTTCTTTACCAGGTTGCAATACAGTTGTTCTTTAAAATTTGCTTTTATCATTTAGTCCAGTATTTTACTATGGTGATAGTTCAAGGCTTTTAGGGCTATCAATTCACCATGTTGGAAATAGAGCTACAGTACAATTTAAGTCATACAAAATTGATAACTAAGTTAGGTGTATAACAATTTTCAATATTCATATGAAAAAGTTTCCCTCTTCTGGATGATTTGAAGATAAATCTTTAGAGAGGCAGAGTTGGTTATTCTGCTAAGAATAAATCCCGCCAATTATTAAGAAATATGAAAGGCAGTCACATTCAACTATTAAAGTAGATTTTTCAAAGAACCTCATAGAACTCTGTGGATGAAGTTAAAACTATGATGATGTTACATATACCAAAGCATAGATGGATAAATGGTTATATGTATGCATGGATATATACAAACATATGTATATGCTTAATTATATGTAATGATACCTATGTTTTATGTATATTATAATCTATACATATATTTGCATGACACATGTATGAAATTATACTTAAGAATTCTGCCCTATAAAGTATATACACTTGAATTTCATCCCTGGTTGAAACTTGAATGACTGTATTACACTTTGATATCTGTGAGTGACATACAAGTCATTATTTTTCTTCCTGACTTTTTCTGCAGGATGCACATTAATAAGCATTTGTTCATGGTCCCAAGCCTGAGTCTGATGAAGAATGCTTGTTTGACTGCTGCTTGCTGCTATGCGGGTATCCTTGCCATTATCCAGCAGATTGGCAAGAGAAGACTCTGCTAATGATTCTAGCTCAAACACTGTACCTGTTGCTATTGACAGACTTTGTTCCTTAGAGAAGATATGAACTGCCAGCTGGATGTGACAGTTTGTGAACTAACACTGACATTTGTGTTGGCACCATAACAGTATTTACAGCTCAGGAAATATATACCGTCAGAGTATGATGGTACAAAGGGTTCCGAAGTAAAAAGAATAACAATATAAAATGATAAGCAGGATCATAATAAAAAAATAATTTTAAGAATAACTTTAGAGCTCAGGATCTCTTTCAGGAAACATCTGCTCGATGTGAAACATACAGCATATGCTTCAAAGAGAAAGCATTTACCCAGAACAGAAGCTGATAATTCAGTTATGCAACTGTCCATCCATACCACATGTTCTACAAGGCTCTTGGGTCAAAAAGCTGCATGGAAACATAGCAAGAGATAAAGAAAAAAACGTTTTTGAATGATATGGAATATAAACAGAAAATATCATGGCATCAGGAAAAAGATTAATGTCACTTTTGACATTTTCTTTTGCTAGACTCTTAGGTGGCTTTTCTTTTCTTAGGCTCTTCTTTATCTTCCATGCATATCACTTTTTAAGGAATCTAAACTGGCTCATTTCAACATGGTCACCTCGGATACTATGAACTATATATTTGATGTATGTCCCTGTTTCCTGGCATATAGTTCCTAAACCTTTGGAATCTTCAAAGTGATAAATGTCTTTTCTACGTTAGCAGGTTGAGTGGTAGCTGGTAGCCCTTAGGTAGCTTAAGGAATGGTTGGTCACCAGAAAGACCAAGGCAGAATTGGAAGGCTGGGATTTTAACCCCATCTCCAACCTTCAAGGAAGGGATAGAGGCTGAAGCTTAAGTTGATGACCAGTGGCCAATAATGTAATTAATCATATCTAGGAAATGAAGCCTCCACAAAAATCCAAAGGGTCAAGGTTCGGAGAGGAGAGTTTCGGGATAGCTGGAGAGTGACATGCCGGTAATGTGGAAGTTCCACCCTCAGTCTCCAGTGACTTGCCCTCGGCACCACTTCATCTCATCATCAAATCCTCTACAGCATTCCACAGAGCGAACTTGGGAATGGTAAATAATAGTTTTCTTGAGTCTGGTGTAAAGCTCTGGCAAGTTACTGGAACTGGGGTGGGGAGAGTTTGGGGGAAACCTCAACTTATTGGTAATGGATCAGAACCACAGGTAACACAATCCGGGCCAAGAGTAAGCATATGAAGAGACTGGGTAGTCTGGGGAACTGAGCACTCCATCTGTGGGATCTGCTGCTGTCTCCAGGCAGTTTCAGAAGAGAATTGGAGGGCACCCAGCTGGTGTCCACTGCTCCAGAACTGAATGCTTACCAGTGGGGTAAATCCCCACAGCTTTTGATGGCACAGCAATCTATATCATTTTATGAGAGTGGAAGAAAGAAAAGGGGTTGATTTTTTACACAACACCAAAAATGTAAAGTCATTTGAAAAGTGACTTGGAAGGCAATGACACAGGAAAACTTCTGGTGACTACTATTAACATATTTAGATATTACATAACCTGCAGTGAAGATTATTAAGTGGAAGAAAAAAATCGGTTGTCTTTTTGGCTTGTGATCTACTGTTTTAGTAAACACTCAGGATGTCTTCATTTCCAGGTTTTAAAATGAATTAATTTGACACTGTACTCACTGCTCTGGTCCCAGGGCAGCCTGGAGATTGGCATTCACCACTCATCCGGTTTGGAAACAAGACATCTTCCCAGCAAGATGGACCCTTTGGAGCAAAAAAACAATATATTCTTGGGACACAAACTGCAATACAAATTTACTTTTTAACAAATATTCTAAAGTCTTTCCATTTATATTATTAGATGATCATTACATAAATGGTTGATTTAGGATGTTGATTTTAGGATGTTGCCAACAGACCCCCAAAGGCTCTCTGCAGATGCTTCTGAGGGACATGCTAAGTCAAAACTATCATAGTGGATATGTGACACTTTATACGGCATTTGGCTTCAGACATGTTCATAATCCATTCCTATACTTCCTCCAGAGTCCCGTTTAAATGTAACTAGAGCAGAAAGGGCATCCTTGCGCTCAGCCCATCCTCTCCTTCAGGTCTGCCATCTTGATTTGTGTCTTGGTAGTTATTACCACTACACAAAAGGAAAGGTGACAAAACCGCGGTTGTCTGTAGTCCCACTGATCATACTTCTGCAAGAGCAGACTTGATCTCTTCTATTCAGCACCGCTCCTCTTGCGAGGGCCTTAGCACATAGAATGCGCTCAGCAGCCTGTCTCGGAAATCTAAGAAATAAAAATTTAAGGAGCAAGAGTTTTCAATTAAATAAAGAACACTTAAAGTAAAATATTAATGTCAATTAGTGCATCACTTTTAGAAAACAAGAATTATTAAATTGGCTCGTAAGTTTTTGTCTAAATTTCCAGAAATTTATACTGGCTGTCTCACACTTTTGTCTTAGATACTTTTCTTGCTACTGAGACAAAGTTCATGACACCAAAGTTAAAGGAGGAAAGGTTTATCTGGCTCATAGTTTGTAGAGGTTTCAGTCCATGGTCAGCTGGCTTCAAGGTAGGGTGGCTTGGCAGAGGGGCATCACAGAGGAGAAACAGCTCAGCAAGCAGGCAAGTGAGAGCAGAAAGTAGCAATCCAAGTGACTTTATCAGCTTCTTTCTGTCTCTTTTATATTCTATCTAGAGTACTGGGTTTAGGAATGGTGCCAAACCAACCCATGGACTCATTTAGTAATCACATACCCTTAATCCCAGCATCACACACTTTTGATGCAGCCACCTCTGGAAAAGCTATGACTGCATGAGGCTTTGGGGGCACATCTAGACACAAGCCATAACACTGGCTAAAAGTACTAAGAGCCTGAGGTATTTTGTTAACAGATACTTTGAACACAGTGGAGAGGAACTGGAAACAACCTGGATCAGCAAACAAACACACATAACTAAACCAAATACTATGCATTAACCATAATATATAGTCCTTACTCATCAATAGTATACTTGTACTTGGTGAAAGGAATTCAGAATTCAATTAAAGTAGAAGCAGTGAAAATACTACAAAAGAAAGATGCAGTTTGTATCTTTTGGGGTAGTAGTCTCACTATTGATAAGTGCTTAAAATTTAAGTAAATGGTTTTCTTAAATTTATTATAATTGTGGTTGGTGACTTAATGAAAATACATGAGTATTACACTCATAACCCTCTATGGGGCAGTGTAGAGTACGTATAGACATCCCTGGAGACTTGTAATCATGGCACTCTGGGAGGCTAAGTTTAAGCCCATACTGGACAGCTTAGTGATTTAGTAATTTAGTGATCTATCTTAAGATAAAAAAAAAAAGTACAAAGCTCAATATAAAGGTTCTCAGTTGAATTCCCAGTTTTACAACAAAATTGGCAATGTGTACACCTATAGCACAAATGAGAATGAAAGAGATCAGTGGTTGAAATTTCCATGCTCTTCTAGAAATGTGCAATAGGCTCTAGCAAAGGACAAGTCTCCATTCCCACAGAACCACATGGGGGTGAGGTCTCAAAACAATAAAAACAAATAAACAAAAAATCAGAAGAGGTGAGATGACCAGGAACCACCAAAACTTCACAAACGGAAGAACTTAAAGGTCTCCTAGAGATAAAGGTCAGATTGCCAGCTCAAAAACAAGTATCAAATAGAACTTTAAAATTGTAGAAATACCTTCAAAGCTCAGAGAGAACTCCCTGTAATCTAATTGTCAGTTAAATGGGACAATGGAGAATGTTAGCTTCAGGACAGTCAAAAGTGGTGCAGCGCTGCCCTCACAGATTGCATCTCTAGAAGAGATCCAGGAAGGGCCGAGTAAAGACATCAGTGGGTATCTTTGTAGCTGTGATAGGAAAGAGGACAGAAGATGGGTAAAGTACCAGGCAGAGATGGTTTGAGGGCAGTGACTGGCATGAGGCACAATGAGAACAGTGGTGGTGATGTTACGACTATGAGACATTTGGACAGAGCCAATGGTTCAGGATACAGGCACTAAATCAGACATCAGGAGTTTGCACAAGGACCATCCCTGTGTTAGTCATCAACCCAGAGCAGCCTAGCCACCCAGCACAAGAAGCTAGTGAACATTCTGGGGAAGGCTTTCAAGAAGCCATGTCTATGTCTTCAGGTTTGCATGCACAAACCTTGCCTCCTTCACTAGCACACATACAACACACATATACATGCACATACTACACATATACATGCACATATACACTAGAAAAATGATGCAAAATACAGGAAATGTGGAAGGCTGAGTTCCACTTGAAAGAAACTAAGCCACTGTACAGAAACAGTTCAACCCAAGACCTCAAAGAAGCCGGAATCACAGATCACTAGCGGCAAGCCACTGGTGCAGCCTAAAGCTACTGGTACAGCAAGCCTAAAGCTGCTATTGCTAGAAGCTTCCAAGGTGGGCCCTGGCTGGTATTCAGGAAGTTGGATTTCAGAAGTATCCCCATCACATAATTACTCGCGTGGGTGGTTTGCACAGCCTTAAGCTGTTTGGACAAGCTACACTATTTGTGTTTAGCATCTTCATGACTGGGAACCTGCAACTTTAATAAGCATTGACCAGAGACGCAGACACTTCTCACTTGTGGTTGTTGCTTGTTGTGGGAGGAGTAAGTGCCTCCTGTGAGATGTGGGTGTTGGCGGTCTCTTGTGGTCCCCAGGAGAAAACAGCAAGAGGATTTAGAAAATAAAGACAAGTGATGATAGCCAGGGTCAGGTGGAGTTACCTCTTGCATGATGAGCATGAGGACTGACTCCATCAGTAGAAGCATTTATTTTATACACTTGCAAAGCAGTATCATGAGAGCTAATGTTGCCTAGTGACTAAGACTAAGACTAAGACTAAGACTAAGACTAAGACTAAGACTAAGACTAAGACTAAGACTAAGACTAAGACTGTAATTGTCCAAGCAGGATACTTTTTTCAATACTGAGGTAGTTTGACTGCCTGAGACACTCTGGATCTTTCCTACCTTCAGACACATGGCCAACAACCAACTCCAGTGGCTCCCAACAGTGAGACACTCCTTTGGTCCCCTCTGGCCATATCTTTGTGTACCTAGGCAGATTCTGCTGCAGTGCATCTCTGCCATGTGCATGACCACAAATCCAGTCCTGTAAATTTTTCTGGTAATTCTCCAAGTCTGGAGGTGTGCACCAGTCTTGGAAGTCCATGACAGGATGACACAATGTTACCCAATTAGTCAGCAAGAGAATGTTCTCCCAACTTCAGAGGATGGTCAGGGTTTATGAAGACAATATCAGTCTAGTCACAAATGGTAAAAAGTTCCATTTTCTTTGTTCATCCCACTATATGAACAAAGCCTGCCACATTAGTGAAAGTTGTAATAATGGCTGTGGAACTAAAGGTAGGTTACACTGCCTGGACAATGTAAAAGTAAAATACAAGGTACCAGGAGTAGAGAGGCAGCCAAGCGTGGCAGTGCATGCCTATAGGCCCAGCAGTCAGGGAGGCTGAGCTTGGAGGATGATACGTAAGGCAGGGAGCAAGGGAGGGAGAGAGTGAGCGGGAAGGAAGACAGGCAGAAAAAGACAAGAAAAAAAGAATTGGAAGGCTATAATGAGCTCAGGAAAGAAGGGTCAAGGAGGGGATTAACAAATTATAAGCAGCTATTTCTATTACAAAACCAGCTATATATCTGATTTCCTTAAATTGTACACAGTTTCACTTGATAAAAATTACAAATATCTTGAAATAAAAAAGTAATGAAGCAATAAAATTGAGAACTTTAGTCACATTCTTCAGCCTCAGTTTTGTAGCTTAAGGTAAGTAATTCAGTGGAGATAAACACAGCCCTAATTTAGTTACATAATCCTACTTAACACTTTGATGATGATTTGGATAGTGCATTTTGCATATTTGTTTTAATCTCTGTTTAGTATTGGTAACAGTTAGATCTGATTTCTCTCATTTTCGGACAATTAAGAAAATATTAGAGTCCAAATCTGAGGAGCACCTCTAGCAGATCACAATAAAAACACTCAGGTTATTATTGTGACGCTTGGCTTTACCATCTAATTTAATGTGTCTTGATTTAGTCTCAATGTTTCAAGGTTGCCAAATGCTTTAGAAATAATCAAAGTCTAGTTTGGAGTCTTGTGATTTTCCACTCTTCACTCTCCAAAAACCACTAAGAGCTCCATCCAGAGCAGTGTCCAAAGTTCCCTTTGTCCTGGGACAATAGCTATCGCTGCTATGAGAACAAGGTTTTCTCCAGGCAGTCAAGTGTGCTGGGCTGTGGCTCTCAGGCTGGGGATGGTGGTGATTCACAATGAGCACCAGCAGTCCAGAGGCTCAGAAAAGTTCCACAGTTTAAAGGAAATCCGTTTCACTGCAGTTCGCCCTGAAGCAAATGGTTCTCCTTAGAAACAAAGAAGTTTCTCTGGAAATACTGACAGCACAGGCAAAGGAGAAAGAAATATTTACATGAGAAAGACTGGAAAGAAACACTAACGATCAAAGGTAGGATCAGCTAGATTCAGTTTACAGTAAGATTCAGAAAGTGTAGATGTAAGCTTTTCTCTGAATATCACAGATAATTCCTTTTCATATTTTAGTTTTCAGAGTCCAGATAGCAATTAAAAATGTATGTAACAATTCCTACAAATCACCTATAATAAGGTGGATATCCTAATTTTACTGTCTAAACAGGAATTAAAACCTTTATGCAACAATTTGTGTACATCATCTATATGAAGTTAATACATGACCTGACAAATCTTTATGCTGCACAGAGAAATTATGGAAAACTCACTCATAAATTTCTTCTTGACTTCAAACTATAAAACAAAAAGTAATAAAATTAAATGATTATTTATTAAGAATTATTTCAAATATGTGAATTTGACATAATAAAATGTCACATTATCCATACTACTCACACGCTTAATATTAATAGAAACAACGTTCTCAGTAAATACATTCCACTACAAAGCAGATTTAACTTCTAATTTTAGAAAATATAAAATTTTAATTGACTGATCATTGCCTTCTGTGTTTCAATAGCTATATGGCTAAAGCATTTATAAAAAACAGCTTTTCTATAGTAGTAAGGAAGATCATGAGATGAAAAGATGAAAGAGACTGCAAATGAAATGTGGCTAGAAAGAGTTATGGATTATAACATGTCTACAAAAGAAACAAAAGATATTTAGTCTCTCAAATCCAAAGAACTCCTGAAAGATATGTAAAAAGAAAAAGTCAGACAGAATTATGTAAAACATATATGTTAGTAAAAATCATTTGACTGCTTTTTGCCTAGTAATGGTTACAACCTAAAACACTACAGAAATTACTTTAACAACTGCTGTGTAATTTGGATTTTAAATGTCCCTCAGAGACCCAAGTATTAAAGTGCTTAGTCTCCAGCTTGATATTACTTAGAGCTGATGGAAATTTTAAGAGTTGGGGCTCAGTGGGGACCTGCGGATCATTAAGGCAGTCCTCATGAGTGGTACTGTGGGAACCCATCCTCTCCGCCTTTAAAACTTCGTTCCCGCTCCTGACCATGAGATGAATGCTCTGTTGTTGTGGCCACCACAGGTCCAAAAGCAATATACAGCCAGTTGGTCATGGGCTAAAATATCCAAAACTATAAGCCAAAATAAATCTTTTTGCTTTAAAAGTTGATTTATCTCAGGTATTTGTTATAGTAACAGAAAGTTGACTAACGTAACAGCTATAGCAGAAGCAAGCAAACTAAAGCCTGGAGTCAAATTGCACCCAATGCCTTTTTGTTTTCTTAAATAATTCCTTACACACTTAGAGCCATTTAAGTGGCTTGATTTAAGTCCCCGTTTTCAACAGGGACTATCTTACAATAGAAGTGGACACTCCCAGTTCTTACTTAGGCTTTGCTTACGGGACTCAGGGTCTATTGAAGGACTGTACCTTAGGGGACTAAAATAATTTTCAAGTTCATGCTTGGAACATAATAAAACAATAGCAAACTGTCCTCCTAAGAGCTATACTCGGAGGTCTGAGTCTATCTTTCTATGTCTATCTGCAATAGGATGATCAAAAGAAGAAGCTCTGAAGTATATAAACCTGCTTCAGCTGATTTCTACCAGTGACTACCTACCCACTCTCAAGTTAGTGTCATTTACACACTCCACTTAGTGTTCCTTCTGGAAAAAGTGAGGTGTCACATACTTCCTTCACACACTGGTCACAAAGGTTAAATGAAACGACACACTTACAGAAGTACCTTTGCACAGGATCTGGCACCTGGGACTCTGTCTTAGTTACTTTTCTCTCATTGCTGAGATAAGACCTGACACCCCAAATTAAGGAAGGAAAGGTTTATTTAGCTCACAGTTTGTGGAGGTTTCAGTCCATAATCAGCTGGCTCTAAGTCAGGGTGGAATGGCATAGGGGCAACAGTTCAAGATGGGAGGAGTCAGCAACAGCAACAAAAGCAAAGGCGGGGGAGCAAGTCTCCTTTGCACCCTTATACTGTAGGCAGGCTACCTCCACCCTGCCCCACTCCCACAGGTGTAGCACTCATACTATCTCCCTGCCCTCCTCATTGCACTGTGGTCAGATAATATGCATGGGATAACTTGAATTCTTTTGCATTTAGGTAGATATGCTCTATGGGCTAGAAATGTGGTCAATTTTAGAGAAAGACCCACGTGCAGCTGAGAAAAATGTGTATTCTGATGGTGTGGGGTGGAACACTCTGTATACACCTACTAAGTCCATTTGTTCACACTTTTGGTTCAGGTCTGTTATTTCTTTGCTGAGTTTCTGTCCAGTTGACCTGTCTCTTTGCGTCAGAGGGGTGTTTAGGTCCCCTATTACAATAGTGTTATTAGTTATTTGATTTTTCACGTCTGTTAAGACTTGAGTTGTAAAGTTTGGTGCTCCATTGTTTGGTGCATAAATGTTTGGGATTCTTCTCTCTTCCTCTTGCAGCTTTCCCCTAGCTAGTATGTAATGGCCTTCTTTATCTCTTTTGATTGTTTTTGGTTTGAAGTTTACATTGTCTGCAAACATAATAGCTACCACTGCTTTTTTTCTGGGAACCTGTTGCATGGAGAATTGTTTTCCATCCTTTAACTTTCAGCCTGTGGATTTCCTTTTGAGTAAAATGTGTTTCCTGTATAAAGCATATTGTTGGATTGTGTTCCTTAATCCACTCTGCCAATCTTTTCCTTTTGACTGGTGAATTGAGGACATTTACATTAATGGTATTAATGGTTATATGTTGGCTTATTCTAGTCATGCTATTTACTTGTTGTTTTCCTACTTTTGCTATCTGTTTACTTGCTTGTTCTGTTTGAGGGTTCCTTTCTATTGTTGTTCTTGAGATTGTGGTCACTTTTTTCTCTGTCTAGAATATCTTTTAGTGCTTTTTGCAATGCTGGTTTGGTACTCATGAAGTTCTTCAGTTGCTTTTTGTCATGGAAGTATTTTATTTCTCCATTGAATTTGAAGGGTAGTTTTGCAGGATACATCAGTCTGGGTTGGAAACTGTTTTGTCTCAGAATCTGTAATACCTCACTCCAAGTTCTTCTTGATTTCATGGTTTCCATGGAGAAGTCTGCTGTGATTCTGATGGGTTTTCCTTTATAGGTGGTCTGTTTCTTTTCTCTAGCAGATTTTAATATTGTGTTCTTTTGCTGGATGTCTGGGATCTTGACTATTATATGTCTGGGCGTGGCTTTATTTGGGTTATGCCTCGTTGGGGTTCTATATGCCTCGATTAACTGTACTTCAGTATCTTTTACCATGTTTGGGAAATTTTCTGCTATTATTTCAGCAAATATTCCTTTTATATCATTTGTGTAGTCTCCTGCTGTTTCACTGATTCCTATTACTCGGATATTATTTCTTTTTGCCTCATCTTGCAGCTGTTGGATTGATTTTTCTTGGATCCTTGATGACTTTATGAGATCCTTCCTTTCACGCTCATTAGCTGCCATGCTGTGTTTAAGATCTGAAATTCTATCTTCGGCTTCATTTAAGCGGTTTTGCAAGCTTTCAATGGAAGTTTTCAATTCCTGGCAATCTCTTTGGACCTGTTTCATTCATGGTAATTCATTCCTAAATTGTTCTTGTAAAGTTTCCATTTGTTTCCTATTTTTTTCTATTCTTTTATCTATTTCTTCTCTTTGTGTGGAACATTTCTTCCATTATAGTTTTCACTTCATTTTTTGTCTGAGAGATTATTTCTGCTTTAATCTCTTTTGTGGCCTGATGGAGTTCTTTCTTTACTATGGATGTGATCTTTTCCAAAATTGCAGGTATGTGACTTATTTCTGCTTTAATCTGTTCTATGGCCTGATGGAGTTGTTTCGTTACTTCAGACGTAATCGTTTAAGAAATTGCAGATATGTGGCTTATTTCTGCTTTAATCTCTTCTATGGCCTGATGGAGATGTTTCTTTATTTCAAATGCAATCGTTTCAGAACTTGCAGGTAGGTGGCTTCCTAGTTCCCCTATATCATCGCATCCAGGACTTGTTCTGGGTGGGGTTGAGTTCTGAGACTGCGTTTTGCTCTTCTGTCTTCCCATTTTGGATACCAGATTCAAAATATTGAGCTATAAATTACCCAGGCAGCTCACCAGGCAAAGGTCCATTGCAAAGGCTGCTCTAATGGCCTCCTTCTCTTTGGGAGAATGTCCCTTAAGCTTTCTGCCAAGAGTTCCACTCAAAAGGCTGCTCAGATGCTGCTTTGTGGGCCGAGCTCCTCCCCGACTCAGATATCCAGGTCGGGGCGCATGCGCAGCTCACCTGCCCAGCGTTCCACGCAGGCAGAGGGGCCGCCCAGATGTTGCTCTGTGGGCCGAGCTCCTCTCCAACTCAGAGATCCAGGTTGGGGGCACACGCAGCTCACCTGCCCAGCGTTCCGCGCAGGCAGAGGGGCTGCCCAGATGTTCCTCTGTGGGCCAAGCTCCTCCCCCACTCAGTGATCCGATCAGGGGCATGTGCAGCTCACCTGCCCAGTGTTCCACACGGGCAGAGGGGCCGCCCAGATGTTCCTCTGTGGGCCGAGCTCCTCCCCCACTCAGTGATCCGGTCGGGGGGCATGAGCAGCTCACCTGCCCAGCATTCCGCGTGGGCAGAGGGGCCGCCCAGACGTTCCTCTGTGGGCTGAACTCCTCCCCCACTCAGTGATCAAGGGTACTGAATTTAAAGGAATGTAGATGCCAAGTTAATAACAATGTCTTTGTAGTTTTGAGTCTCACTGATTGGGTTTGAAATGTAATTACCACATAATGACAGGAAAGCTTCTGAATTTCAGTTTCATTATGTGCAATGTAAGAATGAAAATGTACCTAAGTCATAGGACTTATGATTAAATGACATAAAATACAACGTAATACTTTACACATAGCTAATACATATTAGAGAATACTGCAGAATTACCATAATCCAAGAATGATACAATCATAGTTGACAAAGATTTAAAAGATCTAAGTTATAGACTAATTTCACCAATGATTAGGCTAATCAGTTTAACATTTTACTATCTTATTTGTAAAATATAGACAATAAGAATACAGCATCAAATAAGAAAATGAATGAGCTAATTAATGTGAAAACTCTTTTAGGCAATAATAGGCCATACAAGCATTAGTTGCTGAAGGGCAGCCTCCAAGGGGAAAGGAGAGAAGTCAGACGTTTACCTCATGTCATGTAAGTCAGGTATTTACCTTACACTATATATGCACTTTCAAGCAGTAACAACGACATAAGGAGGCGGCTGTCGCTGGTGACAACACTTACCTGAGCAGCGTCTGCGCTGGCACTGAGTATCTGATACTGCTAAGTTAACACCTGCTTCAACAGAATATGTCTGGTTTCGGAGAATTTTCCTAAGAAGTGGGATATCTTTCTACCTCAAAAACATAATTTGGCATGTAATTTAGTTCCACTACTAAATCATATTTCATATAATATAAAGCAAGCATTTAATAATCTAAATTGATGCCATACTTTCTCCTCCAATAGAATTAACATCATAAAAAAGGTTTTTAAAAATCAGCATTATCATAAATGCAAAGAGAACTGCTGCACTCGACAGCTCTGCTGAGTTCCTGCAGTCACTCACCATCACTACTGACCAGGCGTCCTTCCGGGTAGGGAGCAAACAGATAAATGCATGAAGTGTCAGACAGTGTATTTGTTTCTTCACGATTTCTAGCTGTCAAACTATCTTTACCCCAGAAGATGTCTTCAATTATATTGCTAAGTGTTGACAAGTTTACTGTAGACAAATCACAGTGATAACAGGATTTAAATGATGGTGATTTCTTTGTCCTACTTCAATGGATTTAAACAATGGAGACAAAGAGTTGCAGATACAGTGATTCACTTTTTTGAGCTCCTAACAGATTTAATTTAGGAGACCCATATGACTATTTTCATCTGTTCAAGTTCTCTATACTAAAAATAATCTCACTATTGCAGGGAAGGAAATTTGTTGCAGTTCAGATTAGTGACAGTTTTAGGCAGCATGGTATCTCTAGCAGTTGACAGGGAAGGTCTCATTGTAATTCAAGACATGTAAACCTGTCTGAATAGCATTTACTATCGTTTAAACTTTCACAGTTATTTTGGCCAGCTTTATATCTTGATAATTATTCCTGGGCCTGGACTCTGCTTATTAAATGAGATAAGAAATTTATTTGATTTCTAGTGAATGTCCAGATACTATCACCATCTTATAAACATTAGTATTTAGTTCTTGATGTTTATGAATAATACATCACATGCTATGTGTACTACACTACTCTAAATCTCCAATTGAAAAGATAAAGTTATGTTAAAGCTTAACTCAGCTATATTTTTCAGAAAGGAAATGGAAGAAATAATATAGGACCTGGTTAAAACAATAAAGAGATCATATTTATTTAATTTTTCTGTTGCTTACAATTTACTGCCCATGAACATGTGTGACAATTAATTGTGTCAACGTGATTGACTTGGGAGCCACCAGGATTCTTTTTAAATTTTACTTTAAAGAGAAAAAAACAAAAACAAAATAACAAAAACAATAAAAATGATACAGAATTTTAAAACAAGATGATAGGAAATTAACAATAGTTATTGTATTACATATTGTTACCTTCAAAGTAGTTGCTCTGATTACCAGATATAGATATGTAAAATTGATCACACAATTACACATTAACTGTTTCTTTCAATAACCTACTAGAAATTAGTAGTACAATTATCCTAGCTATCTTATATATATTTCCCTTCCTTCTTCCTTTTCTCCTTTCCCTCATCCCAGTTGTTCTTTCCTTTTGAGCAGTTTCTTTCCCTTTCATAATGTTCATTGTACTTTTCAGATTTTATTTACTCTTTCAGGTTCTTACAGTGGGGAGACAGTACGATGTTTTCTACCAGGATATTAATAAAGCACATGTTTTGGGGTGTCTGAGTGGGTCATACAGGTTTGACCCTGTATATTATCTGGTCTGTGGCCTCTTCCTGTTTGGCACTCCTTGGGTACGAAATAAACATCACTGCCGTGGAACCAGCTAACCTATCCTCTGAATTCCCTAAAACCATGGTAAAAATCAAGCCCATCATATAAGTAGATATCAGGTTTTGTGTGTCAGTGACAGGAAGGCTGACTAATACAACATGTACCAGTCTGGGGTGACTGTTTTGATCACTGGATAGAGATGAGACATTTTGTAATGATGCAGGTGTAAGAACCTGGCCAGATAATGATTTGGCAGTGACTGTAAGGAAAAAAAATCTCAAGGGTCTAAATGGGCAATGAAGATGAATGAACCCACTCATCAAGGTATTAACACATATGCAAGAGCCTTCTTGATTCCTCGTAATGCTACTATGTATCCGTGAGCTTCTTTTAGCCCTTGTGGTCAATGAATCACAAACATGTGGGCAGAGCTTTACATTCTTGGGCTTTACTAGCTAAGTCTGTAGGTCTAGAGAGAGCAAGGCCTTAGTAATCAACATAACTGAAACAAAACTGATGCTTTGGGCAAAGGCGGTCAGTTTGCCCTTGGGAAGGCTCACAAAGGAAGATCTTTAGGGCAGTCCAGATTGAAGTGCATGGCATAGTTGTTTTAGTCAATACATTTTTTCTCTGAACATTAACATATTAAGATATTTTCTCTTTTCTTTCTCCTCCACTTTTAGGTCCTCTCTTTTCTTCACCTGAATCAAATATACTCAACATTGAATCATTTCTGAGAGTCATTCTGGATGACTTCTCTATAGATTAATTAGAAGGAAGAGTCACCATATTAATTCTAGATCAAACAAACTAAATTTGTAGTTATTTGGACTCCCTCAGGACTCATTTAGACTTGCAGAAATTCATAGAAAATATTTTTTATGTTTCCCACGTTTTTCTGCAAGAATTTTTTCAAATTATTGTTTTATTCATCCCTTCTTTGTAATCTATTTTGACCTACTAAAACCCGATTCTTTGATTTTTTTCTCTTAGCATATATGTCTTTTTTCATCAAACTAGTGGAAAAGATTGTTGCTTAAGAACAAATAGTTACTTGGTTATAAGTCATTCTTATTCTTAACTTTTTGAAGTATTTATACTTTAGGGCAACAATTTGTTCTTCATAAAATTTTGTCTTCACTCAAGAAAACAGAACTCCCATCATCATATATAGCCTGACCCTCATTCACCCATTTATTTGTTCAGGGACTCCTTTGGTGACCAAGTGTGTAATTTCATCCAGTAGGAAATGAGTGGACAGATCACCATGGCCACAAGCATGTGCTGTATTCTCCAAACTACCTTCCGTAGTAGTATAGCAAATACTAATTCCTATTGACACAATGTATATTTCTCTATTGCTTCAAAACTCAAAAGAGATAGGGATACAATTAATTAACAGCCTAAAACCTCAAAGTAATTGTTACATACAAGTATAATTGTGGCTAAAAACATCAACCACCCTTTGCATGCTACACCCACAAGTGCACTGTCTTTGGATTGAAGGATCATCATAGCTCATCTTTCCCACCAGCATGGATTGGAACCTAATATGCTGTTCGGAAAAGAAAACCCAGTCCCACTTTTTGCCAATCTATTCATCTTGATGTTTGTATTTCCAGTACTATATGTCAAAATCTCTTTGCAAGGACAGTACTGCATTCTATTCTTTTGATAGAGCACAATTAATTTCAATAGACTAGAAGGACCTAGGGCCCTTTTAAGTTACTTTTGATTACTATCTAAGTATTCTTTCAAATTAGGGCAACTCTTCTCTAAATCTACTAATGTATCTATCCTGTGAATGTTGATCTTTTCAACAAAAATGAAAAGTCCAGAATGGGTTATGATACAGAGTTAAAATTAAAATTTGCTTTAAATATATTTT
The DNA here is from genome assembly GCA_004027595.1 of Dinomys branickii. Taxonomy (NCBI): domain Eukaryota; kingdom Metazoa; phylum Chordata; class Mammalia; order Rodentia; family Dinomyidae; genus Dinomys; species Dinomys branickii. Next base: position 10,715 of record PVLD010003509.1, on the reverse strand, counting down.
TTATTGTTTCCCCCTAAAGGAACAATAAATGAGAGGATGAAAATGATGACTATGCTGACTTGATCATTACATAATGTATATATTATTAAAACATCCCATTTTAAGCATAAAACATGTTTGTTCACAAGACTACACCTGTCTAAAATAATGTGATGTTGAATATCTCAGAAAAGTTTTATTTTTTATTAGTTCAAATTGGTTTCATTAAAATGTAAGTTGTATCAGCCAACAGATTAAGGGTTCTTGGCTTCTGCAATTCAACATTCCCTAGTTTTTTAAAGTTTTGAATGGTAAAGGCATCAGTGCATGGACACAATTTGTGAAATTGCATTTAACAGCTTACAGTTCTTGTTTATTCTTCTCAGAAACAATTTGCAAGCTGAGACGTGTCCACTCTTGATTTTGACGCATGACATTTGAAAAGATTCATTCATAGAAGTGCTATAATTGTGGCACTATTCAGGAATTAGAGGACAAAAGGAAACACACTATACTTCTAGCTCAAAATTATGCTCTGATTTAAGAAAATCTTTTCACAAAACTCATGTTACTTACTTTTAGCTTATTCAGATCACATTTGCCGTTACTTTACCCAAGGCCAAGAAAAGAGCAATGATATTTTCATTACAACTTAGTGTCAAATTTTTCCAAGTTTTATAATTAAGCCACTTTCTAAGACAACTTTGCAGGGTCTTCTTTTTTTTTTAGTTGCTTTCCACCTCAAAATGACTCAGCAAAAGAGAGCTAATCATACATTCAGCATGACATCTATAATTAGAAAAGAATGACTGTGTCATAAATCTTAAATTTATACAAGGACTTATGTTTTGCTACTGTCAACAAAATGGAGAAGTTACAACTGCTAATGCTTAAGTGCCAAGAATATTGTTATTAATCCAGTTTTCAAATTAATACTTTAAAACAGATTAGTGTAAGACTTCATTAGATAGACTCATAGCTGAGCTTTCTTTATCTTTGCACAAAAATCACAAAGCCTGAAGTGGCTTATCCTTTCTTTGGGAACTGTGAGAGGTTGGTATACTGGGAATCAGAGATGTGACAGATGATGGCCTGACAGGAAGGGTGCAAAAAAGTTAACTCCCAAAGCTTTGTACTCAGACTTTTTCAGAGGTGGAAATAGCTGTTCACAGCTCAGTTACCCCAATGGCACCACTTTTTCAGAAGAAGGTCAAGTAGTAGGTACAGGGAACATGAATTTGTACTCTAAGATTTTAAAAAATGGCAGTCTGCTTGGAAATGCCAGAATGATGCTTGGGAACAGTGAGGAAGAGAACAGGAAGATTTTCCATTTCCCAACTCAAAAGTGAAATGTTTTTTAACAAATCTTGCCCTCTAAATAGTTCTTGTTTCTATAAATTGGTAAACTTGTGTCCTATTTTCTAGACTCAAAGCTAGAACTTTATTTTGAAACTTCAGTCTGTTAGATGACAGCAATAACTTATTAAGTACTTTGCTGCTGTCCATCTCAGTTCCCTCAAGAGCATTTACATGGTTCCCACAGAGATAGTTCTAAACAAAAGCAAAACTCTCCTACAAATAAATGTAGAGTTACACACTATCTTTAATCTCCTTGGAACTATTCTGTTTATGAAATCTTTTGACGTCCTAGTGTCAGATCAGAAGTCTTAGAAAATGTTTAATGATCATGAAGTGTTTATAGTGTTTATAGTGCAAGATGATGTTGCACTGAAGTTCTGCTTATTGAAAAGCAAATTCTCATATTTCTTTATCAAATACTCCTCCTTCATTCTCAATAGTTGCCTATTGCTGGCACATAAATCTTAAGACCTGGGTTGTCACCTTTTGCTTTGCTGCTTAAAATTTCCTGGCAACTGCATTCCCCTAAGGTTCTCCCCAGCTGTCAGGGCTGATGGAACAAAGTTTCTTTGGTCCAAATGAAGATGTAGAGTAATGGCCATTACCACATGCATTTATAGAATTGAGTGAACCGAGATGATTTCTGAAAGGCAGTGCAATAGAGAGACACTGAATTTAGAATAAAACTACCTGAGTTCAAGACTCATTACTTTGTATACTAACCTGTATCCTTGGGCAAGTAATTTGAATTTTACAAGGCTCCCTTCTCTGGATGTAAAATGAGAATTGTTATGCTTTTGATATCCCCCAAGGTGTGTGTGTGTGTGTGTGTGTGTGTGTGCGCGCGCGTGCGCGCGCGCGCACACACACACGCCTGCACGCATCTAAAAATAAAACAAACAAAATATATAAAAGTGGTTTTTATTTCTTTAAAACACTGAGCCATGCTAGTTATTTTTCTTTGCACTGAGCCACAATATAAGAATCTTATACATATTTGTGTTTTTAGAGTAGTATGCATAGTACTTTATACTGTAGCATGAGGGAATAATACTTCAAAGAAAAGAAATATTTTTTTTTCAGATCATGGACAATATCTATTTTATTGTTTAGTGATAGAACATAAAACATACTTCTGCAGATTCAACATATTTTGTACAAATTAATAGTCATACTCCACTTACTACTATAGTAACTTGATGTCAGAGAGTTTTGGGGGAAAAACACAGAGACATTAATTCTTTTTTACCTGAGGAACTGCTATTTAGTAAATGGCAAATACTTTAAAGCACTTACATTATACAAAATATTTGCAAGTCCGAGTGCAAGGTTTTCTTTCCCGATTTAGAATATAATATGTTAAATGCTGTATAACCACATAATAAACTGTAACTTAGGCTTATGGTGTGCTCCCCACGCGCAGTGAGGTGCGAGCACCAGCACCAGCAGAGCCTCAGAAGAAGCTGCATCTGTGGGTCCAGGATGGGTGTGAGGGCTGAGACTCTGGTTTTTTGCAATAAAGTTGTGAGAAGACTTTACTTAAGTGTGGAAAAGTCCTACAGATTGTGGTTACAATCACATTAGGCAGTGATAGATATGAAATGATTTGAGAAGTATAAAAAGCCTATCATCTGATCTTAGCAATCATTTTTAGTATTATTTATCCGTTAAGAACAAAATTTGAATGAATGGACAAAATCATGATAATGGATACATTTATGAATGTACTGTGACAATTGCGTTACACTATAGAGGTAGCTATGTTGGTGACCTGAGAAATCCCTGGGTTACTTATATTTTTTAAATGTCATTTACATTAGTGCTATATTCAGTGCTACTCAGTGTAAATATACAAAAACATGCTTGGGAAAAATATCTGTATCTCTGGACTGACTGTCAGCCTGGAAAATTATCGCTAATCTGAATTCCACTTAAAACACAGGAAGAATTTCCTGAGTCCACCTGAAATAAAAACTCTAAAGTGACATATTATTTGACCACCATCTACTACTATAGTAACACATATGAGTCCATTAGTTTCTTTCACAAACACACACACACACACACACACACACACACAGTCACACAAACACACACATTGTCTTCGTGCTGTGGTAGAGTTATTTTTAAAGGACAGATTTTGGTGGTACACAGGAGGCAGGACTTAAAATCCATGAAGAACAAATAGTTACTAAGGGTATGGAATGCAGGAAAGGAGAGAGACAGGGATTTTAAATAAGGGTTCGCTATTACAATACACAATAAAGACCTTATAAAGAAATAGAAGTAATTCTACATTGCTTCTGTATAAATGGAATGGAGGATAATGCACTGGCTCTAAATACAAAAAAAATTATTCAGCTGAAATTAAAGAGGTGTCAACATTATAGATCTTCAAATCCCAGGGGTATTATCAATGTATTAGTATATAGCCTTCAACCTATACAGATTTCAAATAAGCAATAGGCATTTATTTGTTCAAAAATACAAAAACCTATCATGCAACTACTCCATAGTAAGCTTAGTATTAAGTGTGAGAAATCAAAGAAGCATAAGAATCATGTTATACTAAAATACTGCATATACTTAGTGGAGGACAGAAGGACGTCAAGTGTTTGACAAAGGAATGTATAATATACTAAGCAAACAGTTAATGGTGAGACCAATTATACTTTTGTTTTAAATATGAGTAAACTTAAAAGTAAACTTGGTGTGAAACATCCTTTCCAAATGGGTAATAAAAGAGTTGAATATGCTGGTATCTGTTTATTTTCAACTTAAATTAGTCAAGTTCCAATAAAATAAGCATTGACAATCAGTTGAGCAGTTTGAATTTTGAATAAATGGCAGAGGGACAGTTTTACTGCTTTCATCATTGCTTTCCGTAGCCTAAGAGTATGTTTGTTGGAGAATTTCCCTATTTTAAAAAGTATTTTGGTTCTCAGATTTGACAGATTTTATTGTTGAATAAAAGTGAGTGGGGAAAGGCACTGTAAAGTGATGAAGACTGCTAAGGTCCCATAACAGTGTCTGTGAAATAGAATTGTCATTCTGCTTCATCCATCTAATTAATCCCCTTAATGATGCTTTGTTGTTGTCTTTAGAAATTTCTCTATCGAGCTCTTTACATTACTTCAAGAATTTCAGCAATCACACAATAAATAATTAATTAATACTACATGGCATTTTCTTTCCTTAGAAATTATACTATTTCATTATCCTACTTATAGATGACCCTTTGGAGACTCATTCATTTTGAGGTTTCTAATGAGGGCACCCCTGCTAGCTCTCAACTATCTTAAATTTTTAATCAGTTCATAACTAGTCTGGGCACCTTGAAAAATCAGAGCCTCTCAGTGCATGAGAGGATTCCATGATATTAGATTTAATTATTCTGAAAAGCTAGGGACAGGAGCAAAAGAACAAACAGATAGGTAATTTCAAGTACAGAAAGTGCCAAGGCACATGTGTGTACTTTTTAGGCAGCATTTTTTGCACCAAGGGAAAAGAAAGAAACAAAATGAGATCAATGAGTAAAATGCTTAGCTGCTATCATTAGCAGCGATGTCAGTGCGATATGTCACAATTTTTAAAACTATGCTGAGTTTTTTTTGTGTTTATCAACAGATAAACCTAGGGCCAACCAAAATCAGGTACTGAAGATGAAGATTAACTTGCTGGACCAAGATCAGCATCTCAGGAAGAAGCTGTGCACATCAAGGAAAGCATGTCGAGTGGCTGGAAAGGACATCTTCACAGATTCTTCTTTGTGGCATGTATCTGCACCTTAGTTACATCATAATTTATGTATTAATTGTACCCATCTTGTGTCCCCTGCCAGAATGTAAGGCCCTGAAGAAAAAAGACTTCTTTTCTCTGAATCTCAGTGGCCAGTCCACCATCAGGCACAAAACAAATACATAATTCATCTTTGGTAAATGAAATAGATGAACATTTGAATTCATTTGAGTGCAGCTGAGTAAAACTCGAGCCTAAATTAAAAACATGAAAATTCTAAGATAGAAAGAAGAATTATAGAATGCAGGTAATATATTATAAATGTTTCCAGGTATGTACTTTGTTGGGTTATTTCACTTGAGAATCTACTTTTCTAAGAGTCTGGAGATTCCCGCTGATCCAGTCCCCACTGACGCGGGCTTAGGAGCAGCAAATAGAGCCACAGAGGCAAAGGCAGACGGTGTTTTCTGTTAATTTGATTGTTTTTTAAAATTTAATATTAGTTCCATTTCTATTTCATCTTGGGTAGACTCTCTTACTCAATAATATTAGAAAATGCTTCAAACGGAAATACACTTGGTTGTAACATAATGACTAAAATCACATTAGAGTGTCAAAACATAAAAGTAATATCAGACACTTCCCTAAAAACAGCTTTAATAAAAGAGATGAATACACTGGGACTTTATTAAAATAGTCTTGGAGCTGCTTCAGATTAGGACTTCATTTTGTTTTCTTTTTGCTGAAATTTGGTTCAGAAATAGCACTTCCTCTGCACCAGGCACTGATTCACTGTTTAGGGAAGCATGTTTCCCTCTCACAGTGTGCAGACATCAAGCTTTTCTAGACTATAATGACGTGAGCGGATTGAGCACGTTAGAGCCTTCCCAGCTTCCTGTCCAGGACCTCTAACAACCCTCTGAGCTGCGGGAGAAAGAGTGAAAACACAGAGACGGAAGAGAATGGAAAAGCTGAGAATGGGGTGGAAGATAAAACTCAGTACTAGCCCCGAGTACGAGAGGCCAACCCAATTAAAAGTACATAAATAATTTTACGGACATTTTTCCGAAAAGATACACAACAGCTACTCAAAAAGGAGCATCTATCTCATCAGGAAGAGGGAAATCAAAACTGTGATATATAGGATGGCTACAGCTTAAAACAAAACTAAAAAAACAAGAATGTTGACAACGATGTGGATAAATTACAACCTTTTTTTATTCTTTGTAGAAATATAAAGTGGTGCAGCCACTTTTCAAACATTTGCCATACCTCAAACCAATATAGCCATATAACCAATATCTGTATTTCTAGGTGCACATCCAATAGAAAGAAAATATATATACAAAGACATGAACATGGCTGGCCATATCAATATTATTCATAATAGCTATTACATAGAAATACATGTTCATCAAATGTATATCTATAAAATGGAATATTATTTGGCAATAAAAAGGAACAAAGCACTAAAATATACTTCAAATGTAGAAGGACCTTGAAACATGCTGTGTGAACCAAGTCAGCCATGCAAGACCAAATACAATGTGCTTCCATTCTTATGAAATGATATAATGATTGGTCAATACGTAGTGACAATAAGTTGATTAATGTTAACCAGGGATCGGAAAGAAACGGCAAAATCGATAGGGTGAATTAGACATGGCTGTTTATGGTTGTAGAATTTCTTTTGGGATGATGCAAATATTCTTAAATTAAATGATGTTGCTAATCCCACAATGGTGTAAGTATACTAAAAATTACCGAGTTGTTTCTGTATTTATTTATTTAGAATATTTGAGATAAGATCTTGCTGTATAGTCTGAGCTAGCCTGGAACTCATTATGTAGCCCAGGCTGGCCTTGAATTTACAGAGATTTTCCTTTTTCGGTACTCTTGATTGCTGGGAGTTATAGGCATATGCCACCACACCTAACCAAACTCTGTATTTTTAAATGGAAAACGTAATGTTAAATAAATTATGTGAATAAAATGTCATTTTCTTAACAAGCAAATAAGTTGACGGTTTCTTAAATTGTACAAGCCAGGCTAAAAATGCTAAAGTGTGTGCAACTGTGTCTATTGCATATATGTATGAGTCTAAGAATTTATTCCTAGAAAGGTTACATTAGACCTTAGGTTCGTTCTTTCTAAATTTTGTTACTACATTGTAATAAAAAGTAACAGTGCACTTATATTTTAGACACAGTTATCATTTAGTTTTTCAGTTGAAATTTATTGCTTGGAAAAATAACACTGACATTATTTTAAAATATCTCACAATAAGCACTGGAAGAAAGGATTCTGTAGCTTCAATATCCAGAGGGTCATAATCTAAGGTCCAGACTAAATTAACTACATTTTCCTTGTGGCAAAAATTAGGGAGCTGAATTAAAAGAAAATATATTAGGTGATAACATCTCACTGAGGAGGTAAATGTTTCTCTGTCCATTTCATTTTTCCAGTTATTTCTGAATACAGGACATCACAAGAGCCTTATCTACACAATTATATAATGTAACATTGAAACACACCAAGATATTGACTCCTTGAGAGATAAAAGTTTTTCATGATGTAGGACAGACTTTATAACACAACATGAAGCCAAAAAGGTGTAATATGACCAGAACTGACATTTCCTTCCAAGATGAGAGAAATAATGAATGTGTTTTTCTCTTGAGCTTCAGATTTTGAAAATGCTAGACACCAAGATTTAATATGGTATTTAAAGACCCATAGTGAACTTAAAAAGGAGGATGCCATGGTCACAGTCCTATTTGACAATTTGTGTCTCATAGGTATGCCCCTGACGTCACCTAGCTACTTCCAAGTGCCATTACAACATTTCTTAATTAAGAAATCATGCGACTTCACTTTCAATAGCCATGCTAGCTCTCCTGGGACTTACTGAAATATCATTCCTAACATCTACCTCCCTAATATATTATCCCATTTTGCTAAGGATTTATTTCTTTTTGTATTTATGTACTATAGGGCACATTAGCATTATATGATTATGAAACTATTTAAAGTTATGAGAGGGATCAAGATCCAACAACTTTTTGTCACATTAAAACAGATATGCTAACATAATTAAATAATATATTTTAATAATAAAAATGTAACTTAATGCTGTTTATAATATATAACTGCTTATAATAAAACAAATGAGAAGAAAAATAGGAGCAGTTAGATGGAATTCATACAGTTTACTAATAGGGCTCATGCTTCCTCCATTCAGTTTACAAATCCATTTTAACTCAAAATCTAAAGTCTCAGAATTATAACAGTAGCAGCACTGTTCAGCTAGAATTACTAAAATGTAAAAAATTTGAAGTCTAGGACTGGGATCCTTGGGCTGGCTAAGTGACAGCCCTATCAAGAATCCTTTGAAATGGTTACTTAACAAATTTTCATTAAAATGATCATCATGTGCTCTGAGCTCCCTGCAGGCACTGAGAGTATCCGCTTTCTGAAACTTCCCAGGTCAAGAGTCCACGTATTCAGTTTGATTGAAAATACAAAAAATTCAGAGATACTTAAATCTTTTCCTCATGTGCATGTGTGCGCACACGCTTACAAAAAACAAAGAACATGTAATTTTACCTAGTGACAGTTTAAGTAATAATTTGCCTTGATGAAAAAACATAGAAGCATTCATGTTATGTGGTTATTATCCAAAAATGATATAAAAGTGTTGGTTTCATTTATAATTAAGTTCCCCTTCTACCATAAACCTATTGCCAATCAATTCTATGCTGTATTATTTTAATTTTATGATACCATGTAGTGAATAAATATATGTTGGTCACATATTACATTTTTAAGATATAATTTTAGGTTCAGTAAAGATGCAATAAGTAACTATATGCAAATAAGAGATACGGTATCATTATCTTCAGCTGTTTATGTCAACATTTATTTTTGACATCTTTATTAGATAAACACATGCAAATTGTGCACAAAATTATGTCCAACATTCTTAAACTTATTGACCTTTCATATATTTTTCATCTTTTTGAAAAATAAACTTGGAGATGGTGATGAAATGGAAATTTATAAAAGGACAAGAAGATTGATAACAAGTGTACACAGTATCATGCAGGGCTGAATCCACCACACATGCTGTGAACAGGTCCTCAATGATACAAAGGTTCGACTCATGCTTGACTCTCAGAATCAAAATGCCATCAGGACAGACAGGAACTGCTATCCAGCAGCATTTCACAATTTGAAGCAAAAGGTTTACAATCCCATATCCAGTTAATTCTGCTGCTTCTAATTCCAGGTGGATTTAAACTCTTGTCTCTGGACTCCAGGCATACAGCTAAGGCCTATTACTGGAGCCCCGATCCCCAGGGAATATTCAACTCCATGACCCAAGTGAGATTAAAGCCCTCTAGATAACCTAAATAAATGGTCCATATCTTGTTCCTGTCACTCCTGCTAATGCCTCTGTGCCATGAAGAGACTTGCAAAGGTGTAAATATCTTCAAATTATTAGCTGTTCTTCCTCTTCCTCATTTCTATCAGTAATTACAGCATCTAACACTTTATGGAGAACAGGAAACCCAGAGGCAGCAGATCCTGGACTTCGAGAATCAGTTTGCATATTACTGGTAATATATGAATATGATCTTCTCATTTCTTTCCTACCTTTCTAGTAAAGTCCTTCCACTTTTCCATGTGTGTTTCTCTTTTTCTCTTTAAAAAAGACATAATAGAACAGCACAGATCAAATTATATAATTTAGTACATTATTATGGATCAAATAGATTTCACTTCTGAAAAGGGGTTCTGGGCTGTAGAGGGACCCAGATGTCAGTGTAAAGGGTGGGTCTGTTCTCTTTTCCTTCCCAAATATTTGTTTAAAATAATGTAATTTAAAGAGAATAGCTAATGATACATATCACCTGAGAAACATCCAGGAGTTAGCTATAAACCCCCCCAGTGGTTTCATTATGGCTTCTCACTGGGCAGCAGTTCTATTAGACTAGAGATGATACAGTGACCCATCCAGTTTCTCCTGCACTTCCCCTAGTGCCAGTATAGAACAAATGGTCATTTCATGCTTAGTGAATAATTGGAAGGATTGGCAAATTAATACACTAAACAATGCAATCATTATCTAGAAGATTCTGTGAGAAATCAGTTAGAAGATAAGCTGGCTTGGGAAAAGACACAAAGAAGCAGGGGAAACAAGGTCCATCCACAACGACAGCTTTATTATACATTATTTAGGGAATACAATTCTTTTTCCTTGTACTTTATTTCCTCTGCTTGACTGTTACTATTTGAGAGGCAGAAACATGGTTTATGAAGGCCTTCTCATATCTGCTGTAGATGTTGCACAAAATAAATTCTTACTCTTTACTGATCATTTGCTATAATTTAGATCAAAAATTCTCCCCCAAGTCTCATGGTCTTGAAGTGATTTCTCATGGTGAAACTATTACTTATCAGTGGATTCTTGCATTGATAAGCTTGCTCCCTAAATGTGTTGCTAGGAGCTTGAGCCTGGTTAGACGTGGGCTGCTGTGAGTGTGACCTACAAGAGCGTACTCTCACCTCCTGCTCCTCCTCGCTCTCTGCTCCCCCGGCCACAAGGAAGAGCGTACTCTCACCTCCCGCTCCTCCTC